>JAGVVM010003999.1:0-30649 GCA_019149425.1 Psidium friedrichsthalianum
CCCTGAAATTTTTCAAAACAATTTACCTATGAGGGAAAAAAAAATCATTATTTTTGAAAAGATCAAGAAGAAAAATCATCAAAATAAGATTGGCCAATCGAAATGGCCCGTTTCCTAATTTTGGGATTTTTTTTTGAATTTTCCTGGAATTTTTTCAAGACAATTTGCCTATGTGGGGCAAAATTGTCATTTTGAAAAGATTAGAAAGGAAAATCAACAAAAATAGGATTGGCCAGTCGAAATGGCATGTTTCCTAGTTTTTTGGGATTTTTTCTTTTGAAATTTTTTTTTTTGTTTTGCATGAATATGCATGAATTAATGACAATACGAATACGTATACAGCATGGCAAAGTATGCATGAGCTATACTATATGAAATGCACATGAATGCATATGTGGTCTTTCCCTTCTCCATATCTATCTCTCGTTCTAATTTCTCCATTAACTCTTCTTTATCTCCATCTTCCCTTCTCTATTCTAATCTTAGTTTCTCCATCTATTCTTCTCCATCTTCCCTTCTCTATTCTAATTTCTCCACTAACTCTTCTTTTGGTTATTTACAAAAATAATCCTCAAATGTTAGGTATTTGCACTCTAGTCCTTGAGATTTTAATGCAAAATTCAACTAAGGCCCTTTTACAAAATTGAGTCATTCTTGGTACATTGGGCCAAGATGAAAATTCAGACTATTAGAGAATAATGTCACAAACTCCTAAAAGTAAAAAATAAAAATAAAATGAATTGAATTGGATTTTTTTTAGGGCCAATTCGAGATTATGCTCGTGAAAGAACATATGACCCCGAATTGGTATTTTTTAAATTTGTACTGGCCAACATGAAAAGTGAATTAAAATAAAAAATATTGACTATTTTTGTGTATTTTTGTGGCCTCAAATGTTATTTTTCCCAAATTTTTAAGAATTTTTTTATTTTTTCAAAAAAATTAAAAAAAATATGAAAAAATATGAAAAAATCACTTTTTTGTTCAAAATTGGTTTCCTTAGACTTGGCCAAGGCTTCCAAAGTTGATTTTTTTAATTTTTCTCATTTTTTTTTATTTTCTATGAATTTTCGAAAATAAAAAATGCTGAAAAAATACTAAAAAATATGAAAAATCATTTTTTGTTCAAAGGTGGTTTTCCTAAGCTTGGCCAAGGTCCCCACAGCTGATTTTTTTAATTTTGTAAATTTTTATGGATTTTTCTTTTTAAAAATCAGGCGTCAACACAGTACTGCACTTCATTAAAAAATGGACAGACAAATAGAAAGAGTGATACAAATTCTTGAAGATATGTTACGAGCATGCGTTATGGATTTCAGAGGCAATTAGGATGAGAAAATTACATTTAGTCAAATTTTGCCTACAATAATAGCTACCAAAGAAGCATTGGCATGGCACCATTCGAGGCGTTATACGAACGGACGTGTCAAAACCCCAATTTGTTAGGATGAGATAGGCGAACGAAGCATCACGAGACCGAAATTAATACAATTAACCACAGAAACAATGTAGATAATTTGGTGATCACTTTAAACACTGTACAAAGCCGACAAAAAAGCTATGCCAATAAAAACATCGACGACTGTTGAAATTTGAAGTCAGAGATTTCATTTTCTTAAAGGTATCACTGATAAAAGGGGTATCAAAATTTGGAAAGAGAGGCAAACTGAATCCTTGATTCGTAGGACCATTCAAAATATAGAAAGGATTGGGAGTATGGCTTATAGATTGGTTGTACCAACCAAGTTATCACCTGTTCATGATGTCATTCATGTGTTAATATTGGGGAAATACCAACCAAACCCTACTCACGTGATAGAGTACGATACAGTTGATGTGGATGAAACGCATACAGTACAAGGAGAAACCAGTGGAGATATTGCATGGGGGAACAAGTTTTTGAGAAAACAAAGTCATTTCGTTAGTCAAGGTACTATGGCAACACCACAATACCAAGGAGGCCTACTTGGGAGAGTGAGAAAACTAATGAAGTAAACAGTATCCAAAGTTGTTTTGGCGAAGGAACGAGGACTAAAATTGTGAGGGTGTAATTTCCTAAGAGGGAAGGAGTTGTAGCATCCTGAAAATCAGTTTTCCCTAAATTACTATTATTTAACTGTAATTAACTACCATAATGGGTTGTCATTTGAGATTGATATTACACCTCTAAATGAATGTCCTTCGAAACCAACCATTCGATATCGTCGAAGCAAAGTCTATAGACAAAGTGGTGGTTCGCCACTTAATTAGTTCTAAATAACTAGGGAATAGACGAAATGGATTAGAAAGCTGATTTATTGTGAGATGTACTCGCAAATTAAGTTATAGTAGATTCAGTCGACATCTATTCTTCCTTCATATAAAGATCACTTCCGTTACATCATGAAGTATAATTGCAATGAATTATAAATAGTGTTGTTGGACCAAAAAAGTATATGACATTACACTTTATTGGATGTTCAACTTGTCAAAACTATATTTGATAATCCCATTTTACCTTAGTGTCCAAGACATAAATGTTTCCGGATTCCAAGTGCACGTAATGTAACACTATAAATTATTCAAGTCAAGGGACCATTTACTTCTTTGAAATTTAGAGATAGGATGATGTTTGCATTTAATTTCTCGACATATCGTACCATGACTAGGCATGCAGAGTACAACTAACACAAATGGAAAAATTTAAGTTCAAGTTTGCAAGGACAAGGATGAGCGGTAATGTGTATAAGATGTAGAGATATCACCATAATTATTATAACTATTAGGGGGGGGAGTCAAATACTAAACGAAAAAAGTTAAAGATGGCAATAGGGAAGAGGGTGTGTGTGTAAAATGGTGAAGGTGAGAATTGTAGAAAAGAGCAAATAATTTTGAGACAATCCCTAGGGAACTAATGATGAAGAACATAGGGAAAATGAAAAGCCATTATTTTTCCATTCCCTCGTTGAATTTGCCAGTCAAAATCCATAGTGACAGCCACTCTCTTGCATTGTCATTCAGGAGGAAGTGCATTTTGGGGAGGGCCCTCACGGTTAAGCTCAAGGAAGACCTCGGTTCAATAATTCCCCGACCCCACCATGAGCCACCAGCCTTCACCAGAGACCAAACTCTTATTCCATTCACCTTCAATGATTCAAGTCAGTAATTATGGTCCCTCTCACCCTCCTTCGCTTCATCATATGGGTCCCATTCGTATGGCATCACTCTAGATAGCGAGAATTGATCTCGAGTGGTAGATAGTCAAGTTTGATATAGTATCGGGCTAAGATATTTTCGTTGTTACAAATTAGCTAATATTTGTGTGTGTGGTGAATGACAAGATTGTTGTTAGGGATCATTAGACTGAGCCGAGGGATATGGATACCGTGAGGAGTTAGTCTAAGCTAGAGTATAATTAGAAAAAAAAAAATTTGGGGACAGTGAATAGTGTACCAAAGAGGGTAACTGACATTTTGTGGTTGAGGTGGAATTAGTATACCTGTGGACTAATAATTTGATTATCGAGAGGTGGTGTTGAGAAGAAACAATAGTTGGTTATGCATCTCTACTCGAGGTGGGGACTCAAATGTAGATAAATTAGTCAAGGGTTGCGTTAGGTGTTGTGGTGCTCCAATGTTGTCGCTGGAAACATCGCTAATATGAAGTAGAATTTTAAATTCTTGTGTACATAGAGGTTCAGCCATGCACTAAGGAAGCTCTTGTGTTATGTGATATAGCTACATAGGAGTTAAGGGACCATACTAGTAATTGTATTTGCTTGTTATTGTGAATGAGCAGGAGATAATTCTAGACGCAAGATCAAAAAATTGTAATGTTTGAGTAGAATGGACGGATAGTCATATGCACCGTTTGAGGGATCAAATGTGTTTGGTTTGCTTGGCAATAACCTTTATACGTGTATCTTTAATCCAGCATGTTTCTCATGTACATGAATTGCATCATTCCACACGCATTTGGTGATTGGGGTTGTGGGCCACAAAAGAAAAAGAAAAACGTGTTCTATTTTCCCAAAGGAGCCGGGATGCTTTGGTTGGTGGTGCCAAGCGGACTGCGTGGTAAATAACGCAGAGCCTTCGGAGTGAGGAACTCGTAGTGGGGAGTTGCTACGAGGGTCAGCGAAAAAGGCAAACAAGTATTAAAGTCACAAGTCGGTGGATGACTCAGGTATAATAGTGGTAAGTAATGTTCATGGGAGATCATACATTCATTCATATGCATTTCCATAGATTCTTGCAATGCTTTTGGTGTGTGTAATTTTCAGATCATTGCTTAGTTTAATGAGATCTTTAATTGATTCCTTAAAGATTTAATTGGTATGGCAAATCGAACGCATTAGAGCAATTGGATTTTACTCGCTAAGTTACTACACTTGTGGTATATGTTGTTTTAGATTGATAGGCATGGGCTTTATTCCGATACCCCTAAGGTCCCGTTTCTATTGTGATTGAGTCACAGGATTTTGATCGTCTAAATGCGCTTAACATTACTCTCGGCCGCATCACTTCCACCTTGACTATCGGTGTAGCTATGGGCATGGCTCATTAGGGGTACAAGTTTGTATCAATATTCATCAACATCAATGGGCAGCACGAGGGCCCAATGCCCCACGAGTTCTTCAATGAGCATGATGGGGACGGCGATGGAGATATCTCAAGCAATGGAGCAGCAAGTGGTGGGCCAACTACAGCACCGCCTTAGGTGGCGTTGGATGAGCGGAGGATGAGATTTTTGGAAGTCCGCATAGTTTGGTGCAAGAGTGGCACTTTTGATTTATGTTCAGGTAGGGAATGTAATATGTGTATAGTTGGGCTAGGTGAACCTAGTTTATGGTCTTTGTATGTACATGGTATTAGAACTTAAAAATGTAACCAAACGAACGTAAGTTATCTATCTAACGTGGCTAACTGGTGGTGTTCGTTCTTTAGTGTTCATGTATGCTCTTTCCTTACTCATGCTTCATATCTTTCATTGCATGATAATAACTTATAATGACTTGAATAATGAGAATAATTAAACGTGACGGCTGGACATCACAGCTCTTGTGGTAGTACCCAGAGCAAGGTGCTACATAGCTCATGTGTTGAGTTTTGAAGAGATTGAGTGGATGAGCAGGTATCTTAAGTAGAACGTCTGGTGAAGATTGTGGACAGGAAAGAGCAAGTGGTTCGGAGTAAGGTAATTCCTTTAGTTAAAGTGATTTAGCAACACCATAGGACAAAGGGATGGGAAAGTGAGGAAGTTATGAAAAGTAAGTACTCTTTTCTTTTTTAGGAAGTGTAATGGTTTAATTTCAAGAACAAAATTCACTAAGGAGGGGAGAATTGTGACTTCTTGAAATATGAATTTGACGGTTTTGTTTCACGAGTTTCAATTTGAGTAATAATATTGAATTTTTGAGGTTTAAGGGAAAATTATTAGATGCGATTTTATTTGATCTAGAAAGAGATTAGAAAAATCCTGAGCGTCGATTAGGAAAATCAACCGATTTAGTCGAGCCATAGAGACTAACATCATGACCCTTCATGCCTAAACCTAGCCTTGACCAAACCTCACTGTGAAATTACTAAAGTGCCCTTAGTCATTAGTGCCAAATGACTAACCTACCACTCCCTAGCAAATTACCTTTTTGCCCTTACTTTATTCATAAGAGACAAAAAAAAAATGCATGTTGACTTAACCGTGAATCTCACCCTATTAATACCCATCACCTCAACTTAGATCCCTCCTTTCTTTTCTCTCTCTCTCTCTTTCTCTGCTCTCTCCTCTCTCTTTTCCCCCTTACCTCTTGGCCGATACACCCCTAACCCCCTCCTCCTTCTTCTTTCTTCTTTCTTCAGCTACCCCCCATCGAGCTTCATCGCAACCACCCTCCTCCTTTGTCGCAACCTGCCGTTGCCGTTGCTCGCCGTCCGCTTGCCACTACCCTCCCACCACACCTCCACCCAGCCCTTGCGAGCTCTGCTAGCTCGATCACCCACCTCTAACCCCTTAGACCCATGAACCTCGTTGTCTGCCACCCCCTCCTTTTTTCGCCTCAACCGTTGCTGCACCTACCACCTTCAGCCACACTAACCCCACCGCACCAATGCCCGAGCCAACCCTCCTCTGTCTGAGCTCCATTGAACCATGAGCTTCGCCAACACGAGCCACCCACGACCTCGAGTCGAAACCCCTTACCTATAGCCTTCGCTCATTGTTGCCACCCAACCAACCCTCGCACGCTCTCCTCCTTCGCGCGTTACCCAAGCAGCCCCCAGTTGCTAACATGAACCCCATGCCACCGTGTCACTGAGCAACTCGCCCCTGCGTGCCGAACGAGTTGTCGCCACCACCATCGCTGGACAATTTGTTATTAACCCCTAACCTCAGATTAGGTTGTTAATTATGCTTAGGATTAAGATTAGTTATGTTAATTATAGGTCAGTTAGTTAATGATGGATTAGTTAGTTAATCGTGATTAGATTAGGTTAGTGACTATGGTTAGGTTAGTTGACTGCAGTTAATATAATCAACCCTGATTAGTTGAATTTTAACTATAGTTACTTTATGATTAATCATGGTTAATGTAATTAACTTGGGTTACTTTTCTACTCGTAATCGGACTAATTAACTGAGGAGGGCCTAATTAATTAAGTTGGGTTATTAATTAAAATGAGCTTAATTAATTATAATAGTGTTAATTAATTATAGTTAGGTTAATTAACCGTGGCCGAAATAATTAATTTATTTTATTAATTAATTATTATTATCGAGTGATTATTGAGTGCTAATTATTGATTGCTAAGTGCCTTGATTATTTTTAAATGGATCGACAAATGATCATCCATGTTGGAGTATCATGTTTATTGGGAACGTTGTTCCTGTGATCACATGTGACTTTCGACTGCGTCTTTCGAGCATGAAATGGCTTTACGCCGAGTTTTGAGCATGACTATGATTGCATCAAGCTAAACATGAAGATATGAACTGGCTTGGTTGTCTAGAGTGTTTGTTTGGTCACATGATGGGAAAAGTGTCGCCCTAAGGTACTTGTGGACATTGTCGAACCCTTGTTGACTTGGGTTTGTTGCCTGATATGTTTGTGTCGTGCCAATCAGAATCACACAACTTATCGGTTGCTTGATAGTTTATGCCACCAGGCTAGTCATGTTGTTGCAGCTTGTAACGCGCTGAAATTCCTTATCGGAACAGCTTGGTATGTCCGTCTTGGGAGTCTTGAGAGGTTATCAGTTGCCGTTGCTAACGAAGCAAGACGACGCTCGATCCTACCAGAAGGACACTAACTGTCTAGTGTGTTGTAGTAAGAGTGGAGTATCTCTCGCTAATAATTGGAACACGTGTGTTGCATAGTGCATGAGAGATTGTAATGAGTATTCTAGTTATCTACCTTGGTTTTTGTATGATTTGAATGCCATGTTGATTACTATACTATGTGGGCCAAAGTGGGGTAAGCTTACATATAAATGATGGTTGACTATTGAGTTATGTGCCCGATCATATGGTAGTTAGAGTGTGGCAAGAGTCGCATGCTATTGATCTGTTATCCACTTTGACCTACATGTTAGGCTATTCTAAGCAAATTAATGCCTTGCTCAGACTTATGTGTCGAGTTACGAAGATCTTATGTCTGACCCGTTGTTATTAACCATTTTTAGTACTTTAGTGATAGAGATTTGCCCAGTATGATTAAGGGTACCATTTGACCAGTATTTGATGTCACATACCATCCAGTATCAAGTTCAGACCACATCTGGGAATATCATGTGATGACACTCTGGGTGAATGAGGGGATGGCGTACCTAGTGCCTCATCGCTTCAAAATCCGATTTGTTCATTATTGCGATGTCTTCATTTTGCCTATTCATGGGTTTGACCTGATAGCAACCCCAAAGATTCGTACCTAGGATTTGATGAACATCGACACCCAAATGAGGAAGTGGATGACCCAGAGCTCGAGCCGATGGAGGACCTTGAGATCCCAGCTAGCTACTACATCTAAGTGGATGTAGTGGAGAAGACCCCTTTTTGATGGAGTTTTTGGATGCAGTGTTAACCCTATCTTGACCCGGTATCTTTTTGGTGGTCATAAGAAGCAGTCCTAAGGTTGGGCTTGTAGATGTTTCGCTTTCTAGCGTTAACTATATATATATAATGATATTTTGCTAATATTGTTTGTTGCTTGCGTACTGTCTATACCTGTTGTTATAGTATTATCTGTGGAAGTAAAACATTCCACATGCACTTAATTGAAAGATAAAATTTATGAGTCGATGGCATGCTTAAGACATCATCCTTAAATGACTTGAGGCGTTTGGTGGGGTTGCTGCATGCTCGAGGGTGGGGCGTGACATTCTCTTATAGTGATTTTATTCCTTGCATATTAATAAACACATTCAAATGTCTGAAATATCTTTGGAATTTGCAATTTGCCATATAGTGATTTTGTAGTATCGCGTTTATTTTAAAAATCAAAATCTTCATTTTCAAGGGCGTTGCCGAGAGCCACCATAATGGGCAAAGGTCAGCGACCCTCCCCCAGATCTAGGTGCAAGAGTCACTGGGTCCTTACCTGTGGTTGGTGAGGTCGCCAGCCGTTTCCGGCGATGGGGGCCTTGCATTTGGCTTTTTTAATATTTTTTAATTTTATTCAATAAATATTCTGGTTTTAAAAATTGAAACTTGGGCTAAAACGATGACATTTTAGCCTTTACGTCATCTTCACATAGGAGAAATAAAATACTTCTAAAAAAGTCACATCAACATTTTATATCTAAATTGATAGAATTACCAAAAAGACTCATTTTTAGGACTTAATTACACTTTTTATAATTTTCAAGACTCAATTATCCTTCCACGACAAGTTTTAAGACTTCCGATGTATATATCCCTTTTTCAAGCGGATAGTGGCTACATTCTTGAGCCGTTGTAGGAAGAAGGAAAAGAGACAAAGAACTTGCGGAGTTGTTTATTTTTTACATCCAAGCATAGGAAATGACACCCGGTAATTTATGCTGTGAGTTTTACATTGAAAAGTGGTTTATATATATATATATATATATATATATATATATATATATATATATATATATATATTCCATTGAATGAATGAATTGCACTTTCTTACTTACCACAATAAGTGATTTTTTTTTTTCGCTCAAACCAAGAAATAAGATGTGAACAGTTAAAGGTTATCAATCGCGGCCATAAAGAAATTATTTTCAGGACTTGATGCGCTGATATATCATACTCTAGGATAAGGATTTCGGAGCGAAATGCAGTTATCCACGATTGATCTTTGCTGAAGTATTTTCTTTTTTAACTGTTACTTGGGCAAAAGTTATTTTATGTTGATATACATTGTCATAGCTTAAGTCACCATGCCCTGCCATACATAGAGGACATAATTTATAAGGACCCCGACCTGTCAGTGACATGATGGAGCAAGAAGCAACCTCAAAACTTGCGAAAGAAATCATGAATGTGTTGGTTGATGTCATGAGGCCTTTCTTGGTTGAGGAAATGCGCCACACCTTCCATGACCACCACTTCTTGCAAGAGAGGGACCGTCTTCTTGAACCCACCTTCGTGTATGAAGGCTTTGATGCCTGGCAAGTGGTAAACCAGGTCAAGCTCACCCACAATGAACTTCACAGGCACTTTCACCTCAGCCCCATCCCATGGTGCCATCAGCTCCCAGTTGCTGCAACAGTAGTTAATATGGAAAAAAAATTATCGGTTCATAAGAAGAAAAGAAAAGGCACAGTTGAGGAAAGAAATGCACAAAGATACTTCCATGTAAAATTGTCAACATTATACACTGGAGGGATCAGATCTGTGTGCCACTGATCAAAAGAAACTCCTTGATTCCTACTCCCCTACCGGCCCGCCAAACTAATTGATCCCTGTAGCTAAATTGGTGAAAACATATGGACACCCTTCCTTTCAGACCAGGATTGCACATTGCAGAGAGGAGTAGATCTAAGTTCTGTACCAAACTACGTGGAAGCAATGTGAATTTCAAGTAGACAATTGCGATAGCACAGCACGATGCCATCTCATCCCTCCTCTTGTGCACATACATACAAGAGATCAGATTGATCGTCCCTGGGAAAGAGTAGCTTACCGGTTTAAGTTCCTGTAGTAGTTGATCCCTCCGGTGAAGCCCTTCTTCTCGAATTTGTCAAAGTAATAGTCGACGTCCTCCCGCTTTAGCCACGAAGGCAAGGCGACTGGGTCGTCCACTGGTGCCCGAACCCTTTCCCTTTCAGAAAGAAAAGCGGGCCAGGAATGCGGTATGTCAACATCCCCTCAAGGACTCTCCTGGTCCCCATCTCTGCAACTCCCTCGATCTCTCCAGGTTCCTGCATTTAACGCAATTATGACAGCAATTATGGTGGCTTTCTATGCACCTTAGAATGGACTCGATTTTGTTACAGCTGTCACGACTGATCTACAAAAGTCAAATGAGTTAAAGATTGTTGTGTTCACTCGGTTCTAACTTAGCTCAAGAAGATCAATAGCTAAAGAAAAATGCGTCGCACGTTTCCCGAAATCAAATGCAGTGGAAAACTCTATATGACAACCCGTTAGGTGTTCAAAGAAGGCATTCCGGCGGATGTCCGAAGTTACTAACACCAGATTAATTCTCCGATAAATCAACAAGACATACTTGGCAAATCCAGCATTTGGAGAAATGAACTTGAACTTAGCTTTGGCGAGTCCTGTGGCTCAAGCAACTGGACTCAAGCGACTATACATATAGGAAAATCACGTGTATAGAAAGCAGAATCTGGTTTAAAGAGAGACTTGTGAAATAACTCTTAGATATACATTACGATTTTAAATGTACAAACTCTTCACTTCTTCTAGAGATGGTAATCAGCATTTTGAGATCTGCAATTTGAGATTCATTGCTAAGTACGTTCCACGAGTGCATCCAATCGGCCACAGAAAACACAAGAAGGACCCGAACCTGAAACCTGCAGATGTAGTAGTCGTCGCCATAGGCGGCCCTGTAGCCGTCGAGGGGCTTCCTCTCGGGGCTCCGGGGCACCCACGGCACGCTGAGATTGACCAGAGCCTTGACCCGGTCGGGCCTGAGCAGGCACAAGTACCACGCCATCAGGGCCCCCCAGTCGTGGCCCACCACGAACGCCTTCTCCTCCCCTTCCGCCGCCACCGCGTCCAGGAGCCCCACCAGGTCGCCCACCACGTGGAGGGCCGTGTACGCATCCGTCGGGGCCGGGGCGTCGGAGTCCCCGTAGCCGCGGAGGTCGGGGGCGACGGCACGGAAGCCGAGCGCGGAGAGGCCGAGGATCTGGTGGCGCCACGTGTACCAGAGCTCCGGGAACCCGTGGATGAAGAGGATGAGCGGGCCCTCACCGCTCTCCGCCACATGGAGGTTCACGCCGTTGACCTTGACCATGCGATGCTTGATGGTCTCCATCTGCTTCTTCTTTGGGACTGTCTCGAGGGAAGCTCGCTGCAGAGAGCGGGCTCCTTGATTTGTGTGGCTATTTTGAAGATGATGAGAGAGAGAGAATATTCTCTGATATTCGGAAAGCCCGTCCACATGATCTATGGGCCGTCTCGTTAGAGTAGCGGCCAAAAGCCCCAAGTGCTACCGACCCCGGTTTGCAAAATTCGGGGTCCTACGTCGACAGACTTTCAAGTTTTGTCTTTTAGGGAACTCCGGAGATACATCTTTTCTGTCGATCCAATGATTATTAAGTTTGAATGCCAAAGTAGATGCTATTTATCGTTCTTGAGCCGACTCATGGTAAATTTGAATTTGACCGTACCCAAAATTTAGCTTGCTAAAATTTATTCTTCTCCTTTCATTGTTGCTAGTTTCAAAAGTTACTCCCGATCGATCAATCAATTAATCAATCAAGGAAAATTCTTTTGGCCAAATTTACTTTTATAAGTTCTTGAGTATTTTAAAGGTTCTTGGATTATCTCAGGATAGAAATATTGAAAAAATACTTGACATCGACAGATTGATGCCTAAAGAAATAAATTTTTTTTCCGAAGATAATGTATTTGCGGGACTGTTTTTGTAAGGGGGCCAAACAAGTCGAATATGTTTCCTGAGCTACATAAATTCTCTGATGGGTTAGAACTTTGAAGAGTACAAGTGTGCATAGTCGGATTGTCATTATTGAGATCGTCGTTATAGTTGGAGTTTGCTGTTTTTCCGTTTTATAGAAAGATCGTTCACACTATCACCTGGGAGTCGAGTTCTTTGCCGTGGGACATGACTATCCCAGCCAACGTGCCAATATCTTCTTTATTTAAATTTGCTACTTGAGGAGCTAATATTCAATCAGTGGTAAGCTTATCATACGAAATCTGAACCTTTGAACGAAATTTGAATCTTTCCGACCAATTTTTGCTAGAAAATTGCTGATGTAGTAGTGGCATACCACGTTGGGTAGCCAAGGATGGCTGGAACGTCATGTTGACAATTTCTGACAAAAATTAGCCAGAATGACTAAATCTAAATTTTGCGTAAAGATTTATGACTAAGTTGGTAAAACTAAAAGATTTAGAACTGTATTGATATCCGTACAATAGGTTTAAGAGTAATTGGGTGATACTTCCGTCCAGTTGACATTTTCCAATTTACATGCATTTCCTGAGTTGTACTTGATTCATTTGCTGTAGTCTTCTTCTAATTAGGCAAATCATGGATAGCAGTAATACGTGGTCTGGCCTAGGGTTGCTTATGTTTAACTTTCCCAATTACAAACTCATATCGAGATTGCTTCCAACTAAGAGTTATCTCTACGAGCGAAATCAAGTCTCTCTAATTGAGCTTTTATGAGGGAATCTCGGGCATATATGCCGAACACATGACTTATGCTTCCCTTCTCTTGCCCAAAAATTAAAAATTTGAAAAGCTGAAATGCTGGAGTCAGCTTCCCCTCCAAAAATCATTCATAAACAGCTACGACTACGACTGATAAAAGTAATCAATATACTTCTTGGTTTGCCTTCATTTTAAACCGTCATCAGGCTTGGACTGTATGGCAGTCCGGTGGCGGTGATCCAAGCGTCGCCTTTGTAGAAGACCCTCGGCGTGAAGTCTACGATGTGCTGCGCGGTCATGCTCTTGATTCCGCGCCACTTCACTCTGTCCGTCGTAGCCGAGCCGGCCCCTCTGTTCCCGTACTCCGCGTAGAAGCACGTGCTGAGCGCGAAGTCGCCCATCCATGCCAACCACCCTTCCGGCTGGATCAGGTCGTCGATCTGGGACTGCATGATGATCGTCCTTGAGTAGCTCTTCCACGGGCGGCCGAGGTATGCCTTGTTGACTTTCCGCAGAGGATAGTAGGCGGGGTCGGCCGAGATGGTGCAGTTCTGTAGGATGATGGCGGAGGCGGAACGGCGCTCGCTGCGTCCCGATGCAGTGACGATGCACTGCTGGTTCTCAAGGGGCTTCTTCACCAACATCTGGCAGTTCTGGAAGACGGCGGGCGCATCACCGAAGATGAAGTCAATGGTGCCGGAGATGGTGCAGTCACGGTAGAACTGGCGGTGGGCGTGCGTGTAGAGCGTGTCCTGGAAGGCATCCATGTGGCAGTTGTAGAACACGGACATGTCGGACTGGACGCGTAGCGCCACGGCCTGGTGCTTCGCTGCGCCCGCTGAGTTCTCGAACTTGATGTCCTTGGCTATGAAGTTGCTTCCTATGGCAGCTGAAACATAAGTTGACTTGGGTTATTTGCCCTTGTCTCGTAGATGAGATCAACGAAGAATTCAAGTGAAAATGTTAAATGATATGTTTCTTTCTCTCTTACTGAATGTTGCGGTGTTGCAGGTTTGGACTCCATCGACGTAGTTCAAGCTCCCAGTGATCACCGTCTTAGTGGGGCCATCACCGATCATCATAACATTGGTCGTCTTCTTGTCTACCAATACTTTCTCTTTGTACACTCCTTCCTTGATGTATATAACGAAGGTCTTGTTGTTCATCTTAGGAACGTCGACCAGAGCCTCACTGATGGTCTTATACTTGCCGCTCCCGTCCTGGGCTACGACCACGTCGGGCTTGAGGTCCGCAGAAGCTGCCGCGAGGAGCTTGCGTCGCCCCTCGTTGACCCACGGTGGGAACTCAGTGACCCCGTCCTGCTCCTCGGACAGGAGGCGACGGCTTACTCCTGGGATGTTGAAGGAGCTGAGCAGCGAGGAGATCTCGGTGACCATGGCGAGGCCGTTGCTGGTGAGCTCCCTGGAGCTCTGGAGGATTTGCTTCATCTTGTCTGCTGCAGCGCCAGTCGTGTTCTCAAAGCCGTCCAGGCAGCTCTCCTGGAATGTGATGGCTCCGCTGAGCCAGACCTGCAGGTCGGCCATGTACATGTCGAGCTTGCTCACATCGAATCCACCCAGCCTCTCGAAGGAGCTCTGCAGGTCGTCGATCGAGTACTCCAGGAGGTGCTGGCACGTCTCCAAGGCCTCCTGGGATCTCGGGTCCTTCGCGAGATCCTTCACCACAGTGGAGTTCTGGATTGCCGCCTTGACTTGGTTGATCGCGACTTGGAAGCCCGTCTGGATGAGGTCTTTCGGGTCGGTGTTGTTCCCGCCCGCTGATGAAAGGCTGCTCACACAGGCTTCCCGGTAATCAGTGGGTTGGCATATGGCTTGGATAGCCTTCATCGAGGTCGATATGTCGCTGCTGGTACCAGCATTGGATTGGCTGGAGCTGCTGCTGCTTCTGCTGCTGGTACTGACGGCCACGCCAATCACCACGGCCACGACAAATACTATGCCAACCCCGCCGATGGCATATGCCGTGCGCTTTCCTTGCCCCGAAGGGCCAGTGACGCGATCATATCCGCTCATGTTTTTTTTCCCTCCCGACACTCGCATTCACTTGAGAACTAAATAAAATAATCGTGGAATTGAGGACTAACGGAAATTTAGATATGAAACAGATGGAAAGGCTATGGAGATCTTGGGGTCATCTTCTTCATCCGTCGGGATCTCTGATCCTCCTATCGCTCTCTGGTTTTAATAGGTCATGGGCAGAGGGGTGTTTTTTTGAATGTGAGGAAGGGAAAAAAGGAAAGACAGAAATGGAAAGGAGGATAGGAACTGGCAGTTATTTCTGTTAGGAAACCTCAGGAGACAATTTGATTTCCGACAAAGAAGAGACGGTTGTTCTTGTTTTCCTGTTTGTTACTTTGCTAAAATGGATAGTGCTTATCTAAAATGGATAATGCTATCAAGGGTTCTCTTTGTTCGAGGCCAACTTTATATAGCATTAGCTCCTATCGTTGAACTGATGGTGTCAAATTGATGCTGCAAACGAAAGGCCACTTGCCATTTTTTTCCCCGTGGGATGGGATTCATCCGTTACTATATAACATCACTTGGCGGAGAAAAAATTGCATTGTATAGACTTTCATATATCGTTATAGCATAAACAAAACTAAGTACGGTGCGTACAACGTATGGAATGATGTGCTTTGTTTTTAATTTTATTTTTTCAGTGACGTAAGTGTCGATTTCGCGGATTCTTACACGAGGAGAATGAAAGATTCTCATGATTTAGATATCAATCGTCGCAAGCTAGATTCCAACGTTCACATCTGTTTTTCTTGGTTGGAACACAGCCAAGCCTATGCCATGCAGTCAAAACCAGATACTTCCTTAGTAGTCTAATTATCGAAATACACAGGCCCGTGCCTTTTGGGAATGACCTCAGAGCATGGGCGAGTGCAATAAACCGAACTTTAAGCCAGCAGCTAAAAAAAAATTCTGAGCACACCATCGCACGAGCAATCTCTTGATGATAAATGATACATATTGTAAGAGTGAAACAAGTTATTTTAATTTTGGAGTTTCTATTGAAAATCTTCGTGTTTCGATTGCTCATTATCCTCTATTAAGCTTGTTCTCTTTTTGTTTCCATCCCACCGCATCACCTGCACGATCTCTAGCATCTCGTGGCTTATACGACGAGCATTAATATCATTTCAAGGGGTATTAGTCATCGGTACAAAGGTTAAGTAAACTATTCAGCACAAAAATCACCTTCATCACCATTTTGGTACAAGAAACGGTTCTTGTCTACTTAATGATTGTGCAAATCAACGACAATGAAGGTGGCCTGCGTAAAAAGACGATCATAATCATATTGCTTCGCTTGCGTCGCGTCAAAAAAATTTCCCGAAGGAAAAGATAGCGGGGTCACTGTACAAGACTTGACGGTGTTATTGAAAGGAAAACAGGACAAGAAATTACTCCAGCGTAGTCTTTCACAATATATTCTGGCATTGAATACCCACTTATAAAAGGATATTATACCATTTCTTCCCTAATTCTTCTCAAGCTTTTATTAACAGATGATTATTTCAAGCAGCCAAAACTATTCCAGCTAAAAATTACCAGTATATGATCATTTGCTCTCATTACACAAGGAATGATTGGCATCCTTTGTTTCAGAGTATCTAACGTCGATCTCTTCCTTGTGGAGGAAGACACGCTTGGCTTCAGCTTTTCTCCAGGATTTCCTTAGAGTTTGGCCCTCTGGAGTTCTAACTTGGCAATCGTGCCCAAATGGACTTCATCCGGACCATCTGCGATTCTTAGAGTTCTTGCCGTGGCCCAGAGATGTGATAGGACAGTGTCTGAAGATACTCCAGCTCCGCCATGCACTTGGATAGCCATGTCGAGCACCTTCAGTGCCATGTTGGGAGCTGCTACCTGCTCCATATGGCAAATAAACAATTCAGAGCCAAGTCAAACGGATGGATGAATGATTATCAACTAATCGGTTCCTCTTCAAAAGCTTTTGATTACCTTAGCCATCGCAATGGTTCCACGGGCCTTCTTGTTCCCAAGCCGATCAAGCTGGTCAGCTGCTTCCAGCACCAGCAATCTAGTTCTTTCCAGCTCTATCCGACACTTCAGAATGCAAATGACATCATATTTTACTTTTAATACAACTCTAATTCTGTTTCAAATACAATATCCTCATGCATATAATATTCTTATCCGTTGAGATTCATGAGAAACGTTTTAACCTTTCACTAGACATTCAACTGACATGGCTTCTAAGTTCACGACCTCATCTACTTCAATCATCTAACAATCAGAGATATATCAAGTAAAAAAGGACTCCGCTCTAAGTATGGGCTAAGGTTCCTGATTTATCTACTAATCAAATGGTTTACGTTCTAAATTTTTAGGTCGATCTTTCATCTAGTATCCTTTCGCTTACAAAGGAATGGGCTAGAGCTTTTTTTTATCCTGATTATATATCCCCATAAATTACCTTAGCCATATCTGACAAGAACGATCCTTGCTCTGCAATCAACTTCCCGAAGACTTTCCTTTTAAGAGCCCTTTCAGCCATCATCTGCATGCCACGTTCAGCTGCACCAATCAATCTCATGCAGTGGTGCAATCTTCCAGGACCAAGCCTACCCTGCATGATTTAGAGAACTATTTAAATCAGCAATTTACCATATCTAGACCTCACAACCATCAATCTTGAGAATAACAGCACCTACATCAGTGAAATCAAGGGGGGAAAAAAAAGATTGGGAAATACAATCAACATATGTGTACAGCGTCCTCCGAAAGTATTGTCTCTGTCATCCAACCCCCCCTCCCCCAATCTGCCTCTTTTCTTCCCAAGGAAGAAGAACACGCACGCACGCACGCACACACTCGCGGGTGCACACACACGCACACACACACCCACACACAAATAAATAAATAAATAAAAAGCCACCAATCCCAAATTCATATTCATCACAAAATGAACAACCAGACATCTCCCCAAGTAAAGCATCTCTCTACCAGGTATTGAAAAGTAAAAATCAATTAATTGCCTGAGTAATAAAATGCAAATATGTTCTTCAATTGCCCAAAATAATTCAGGCAATGATATTTCACAAGAACTAAGTCAGGTACTCCAAATAATTTTAGGAGTGTTCATAGTCATCAGTCACCTGAGCCATTAAGTCACCAGGAAAGGAAAACTCAATACCCACCTACCTGTGCAATTTCAAAACCACGGCCTTCGCCAAGAAGAATATTCTTTGCTGGTACACAAACATTCTCAAATGAAACTTCTGCATGTCCATGAGGAGCATCATCAAATCCAAAAACCATGAGTGGTCTCTCTACATGAACACCTGGAGACTGAATATCCACTAAAATCATTGATTGCTGCTGGTGCTTGGCAGCAGTAAAATCAGTTTTCCCCTGACAATTGACATCACAATTTCTCTGTAAAAATCGATCTCAAATCCAATTCAAAACAGCAATAATGTGAATGAGCTCACCATAACTATAAGAAGTCTACATCTTGGATCCATGGCTCCACTTGTCCACCACTTCTTACCATTGATGATGTACGAATCTCCTAATCTTCAAAAAGAAAGCGTACAGGCAAGTACAGTCAATTTCTTCTAGTGGTTTTCCTCATAAAGGGGTATAGCTAATGGGGAGGGGAATCCAGAAGAATCCAATCAGGACATCAAGAGCGAGGGAGAGGGAGATGCTTAACCAATCAGGTGAGGCATACTTCAAATATTTTTTAGCAGGAAAAACACATTACTGACAAGACTTGAATTCAAGCTTTATCTTTGTGTCACCAACAATCCCATTTGGGATATGCTCTGTCAACCTACCTTCTGATGGAGCACTCTATATTAGTTGCATCGGAAGATGCAACTTGTGGTTCTGTCATTGCAAATCCTGACCTGATTTTCCCCTCGAGCAAAGGAATAAGCCATTCATTTAGCTGATCTTTATTGCCATATCGCAACAATACCTGATTTAAATGGAAAAGCATTGTGACTATCATATTTATGCTCCACAAAGACATCACAAAACAAGAATGGAATAAAATCCAAATTTCAAATATCTACACGTGTCAGAACTTTATCCCACAGCGCAAAATGGATAAAATGGCAAGCGAAGCACAATGAGAGTCTACATGAGTGAACAATGGAAGATTTCAAACTGCACTCCCCCCCCCCCCCCCCCGCGGGTGTATCTAAACTTCCACATCTATGTGCACCATCGCCCAACATATCCACATCATCCAAGATACAAGCTCAGGATTTTAAAAGTCTCGAGTTTCGTAAACCTCAGATGGTGTTTTGCAGGCTTATCTACTATTTGCGCAGTCGAATCCAATTCAACAAGAGAGGATACAGGCATAATTTCAAACTCATGAGATAAAGGAAGTGAAAAGAGAATAATTAATTCGTTGGTCAACTAATGAATACATATCTTACCTCCATATTTCCAGTATCTGGTGGATTGCAATTGAAAATCTGTGGAGCCCAAACAGAACGGCCTGTAATCTCACAAAGGTAGCCATACTCAAGGTTAGAGAGGCGTGCGCCTAACAGACGATCATACACCTCATTGCTGGATGTATGACCTCTTTCCTCAAAAATTAGTTCCCTTGCTCTAGCAGCACTATCAAACTGCATATATGAAAGGAACGAGCGTCAGACAGTTTATATGGATATGCGTTAAATAGGAAGACTTTCTATGGAACATCACTCTCAGTAAAAGAGCAAGAGAAATCAACTAAATACGTGTACTCATACAGGTATCCACAGGTTCCACAAGCCCTCTCTTTTTGCCAGCTCTTTCAATCTCTCCTCCTCAGGATGAACAGTCCATCGTAAATTAGATTGAGCGAGTCTGTAAAATTCATTTTCCAAAGGGTATATGTGATCTTCCATAAATTTAATCAGCTTGTTTCTCAAGTTCAAAACCCTTTCATTAGGGACAAATCGCCCTCCCTCCAATGAGAAGCTTCCTTCTCCACCATAATTGCCAGGTGTGGAGGAATTGAGAAACCTTGGAGCTGGAAAGTTAAAAGTTAAAAGGACAGAAGGAAATATATGAAGGTCCAGATTTGGAGAAGGAGATAATAAGACCAACAACACTGAAAGAAACCAAAATCAGGACGCATATAAGAATATACGAAGCTATCCAGTATATATAGCACAAAATCACAAAAAAAAAAAAGAACCAAAATACTTAAATGATATGATGAGATCAAACACAATGCTTAAAAAGTTCATTGGTTAGTGGTAGGAAGCTTCTAGCACCGTTGACCATTTTTGACCAATACCATAACTTAGGAGATAAAAAGTTCTGCAACATGAGTGTGTGACCAAGAGGGAGAAGGGGTCTTGAATTGAGGCCACCAACACATAACCACCCTCTTTCCAAAGGTTGCCTTCGCCAATCTGATGATTAACCACTTACAAAAGGATTTTTTTAACTTTATCACACAATACAGACACTAGAATGAGTCACTAACACATGAATAAAGTCTACCAGTTAATCTGAGATTACCATGTAAGTGCACAGAAAGCTTCAAACAGTCGATTAATATATGCAATTGAGATACTTATCCCAACAGAAGAATGATTTTGACCATGTGCGGCCACTTATTTCAACCATGGGTTCTGCCAAGCCTCAAAATTTACTAGAATTTTCCTTCTAATATTGGCCAACCTAAACACTCGTTTGTATGTCTGTTAAAACATCATAGCAAAGCCACAAAATAAGCAACTATTTGGGTGAATTTACCCCTCAGAGTTGACAAGCTTTGCCTTCTAAAATGGGCACAACCTATTTGGGATGACTTCTACATTTAGTGGAGCTCTTCCTCCAACAAGAGCCAGTTTGAAGTGGTCTCAGGCCAACAACCCCTGCTTCCTCACAGAGTGGGAGTGCAAATGTTGGGAATGCACATGAGACTACAACTTCACCAAGGACTGGAGGCAAAACATCAATGTTGCCTGAGCTTACCTCGAGAAGGCCTCCAAGCAGATGAAGAAGTGGGCCGACCAGAAGGGAAGGCCTATTTAATACCAGGTAGGCCACCTGGTCATGCTTAGAATCCTTCTGGAACAACTATAATACCTCGAGAACAAAGATCAACGTCTCGTCCAAATGTATGAAAGGCCAGCGCTAGTAATGGCCAAAGTAGGCAAACCTGGTTATCAATTTCAATTGCCTAGTTGGTTCAACATGGTCTAGGGTATCGAAGACTTTTCTTAGTTTTTTCCTATTTTTCAAAATTTCCAAATGGAACCACCATCTAAAGAACCTGTAATGTTTACTTGTGGTAGAGTAGATATTATCTTAAAGCTCTTTAGGGGTTTAACTACTCAAAATCTCCTATCATAATATTCCTTGATGCACATTGCTCGTGCCAGTGGTTAATACAACCGAGTGGGATATTTTCTTAAGGCCTGTTTTCATTCTTTCTTACAAATGATTATTTGAACTGTGCGTAAGCCTTGGCATTGGGCATGATGTGCTTGAATCTGTTGGTGTACTACTCGTGACCGAGAATAGTACACACCGCATGGTTCTTTGAACTAGGCCAACAACCTGACTGTGATACTTCTCATGGTAGATTAACACTATTTGGTTATCCTATTTATTAATATGTTAACTTTCTTTCTCCTCATGCACCTTACTACTTAGGTTTGAGTACAGTCTTGAGATTGAAGATACTTTATGGGACATTAACAGCATGCTAAAAGTACGAAAAGCTGGTGGTGTAAGATTGAAGAAAATAAACATAGCTAAAAAAGCATAGAAGGTTTATCTACCAGTTGGTGGGTGCTCAGGAAGCACAGAATTCTGTCCAATATATTCCCATGCAAAGTCTATTAGGCTATTAGCTAATTGACCCGCGTGTTGTGCACGTTCACCTCTGAAGCATTGCCCTACATCATCATATGCATGTCAATAACACAAAGTAAATGATGGACATCAAGCCGCAGATTTTTAGGAGTACCATTATCCATCTACTGTAGATTCCAGCATGTATTGATGCAACACGGAAAAATGAAAGGCCATGTAGAACTTCCAAGTAGCAGCAGGCCATGATTTGCCCTTCCATGCAAATTTCAAAAGAGTAAAGAGTCAGTCATTGAAGTGAGCACACATAGAATGGAATGCCCAAATAAGTACCAAAGGTTAATCTTTCTCGCATAGTATTTTTTTTTTTTTTGGCGTTCAAATTCTAGGGCCTAGGCCTCTTAGGGCACCTGACTAATCCAATTATACCACTCTAATAACCCATCCTACCATAACCAGGTAGCAGAGGCCCCTGGATAGCTCCAATGAGATTGCCTTTGCTTGGACTCAAACATGTGAATAACCAAGCAAAAAGTTGATTTAAAATACCGAGTTTTGGGCGAATCAAACTAAGTGTACTAAACCAAGGCCCAAGGCATCTAGCATTCTCAACTGAACATATTTCATGATTGCTAATATCGATAATACCAACAGAATAGGAAACTGTGGGCTGAACCAAATTTACTGATTCCATTACGTCAAATGTTGTTCAATCATTTTCATCTATTAGTTTAATTAAACCACGCCTTCATCCAATAGCTTAAGCTTTGGAACAGTTGACAATGGTTTTACCAAATCTAACATGATATCAAAGCCAGTGTTGTCCGCGTATGTGGGCCCAACCCTCATTAGTCAAATTTCACCTGCCGCTTGTAATCGGTTTGCACGTGAGAGGGGGTGTTGAAGTTGTTGTTATCTCACATCGCTTGAGAACGAGTCTTATATGCTCTTTATATTCATATGGTCTCCATCCTCCTAATAGCTTAAGCTTTTGGGTTGGACTTTCTAACATCATCCAACCAAGAATTCAGCATAAGCTATCATGCTGCAATCAAGGGCAAAGAGGCAGCCGCAAAGTTGCCACAGCTTGAAGAGAGTTCTCTTAGAATAACAGCTTTTTGGGAAAATGTATCCATATATGCCTAAGAATCATCAGCTAAACAAAAAGTACACTAACATTCATACGAATAAAAAATGAACGTGCACTTACAGATGCTGAGCAGTATTCAGCCAGATATTCAGCCATAGATGGAATACCTTCTGGAATTCAGCAAGCTCAAAAACTTGACCGAGTGGGCTTTATCCGATCTAACGTCAACAACATAAGGCTACAAAAAAAAAAATGCAAATCAACAGTTAACTGTTTGACGCACAAATGGAGTACTAATTCAAGTATAATCTCATTAGTAGCTTAAAAATTAAAAAGGAAATGACCTACAGGATAACGAATTTCAGCCGAAGAGAACAAAACAAATGGAAGAAAAAGTTCCTCCTAGAAAGGAAATGAACAAGTTGAATTTTAAGTACCATGCAGCAGTATGCAACGTCACACATCTGGTTTCCAAGTGTAGACAATTCCCAGTCAAGGATACCAATAACTCGATCCTGCAATAATAGAATCTGATAAGATTTACAATGTTTGTATCATATTAGATGTTCCTCTCAAGCCAGCATGTCCCATTGGAAAATCAGAAAATTTAATTCCAGTATCTAATGCAGAAGAGTAGCCAATATTGAAGTAGGCACATTGAGTAGTCTAAGCCCCCCCATCTTTCCTTATCATAAGAACGATCTAAGGCAAAAGGATTTTCAAATACCAGACCTCCAAAGGATGAAAAACAAGATTATCGAGACGAAAGTCTCCATGAACTATGCCTGCCATAGCTCCTGAAGAATCTTCTTGAGGAATATGCTGTCGAAGCCAATTGATCAGCTCGAACATTTTTGGATTTCTCTCAAGCTTGCCTCTCCAGTTGAAGCAATATACTGCTTAGCCCATCTCTCTACCTAAATCATGCATCCAAAAAAATATGACAACCAGATTAAATTGCACAACTTTAGGTTCTATACAAAATATCCACACCAAGAGCTTTACAATTCCTAAGAGGACGATGGATCCCCATTGTCTCATCAATCGGAATCTTTAGCGAAACCACTCCAAATGAAAAAGTACGAAATCGCATGCATACCTGTCGCTTACAATAATTATCTTTTCGTCCATACTTTCCCAGACCACAGCATCCACATCAGCAGAATGTAAAGATGCCAAAGCTTTTGCAGTTGCTCCATATACTGCCCTTCTCCTATCTGGCGTGACACCCTGATAGGAATTGACAAAGAAAAAACACAAATTTGCATCAAGGTATTATGGTTAACAAAGTGAAAGCCAGTTACCAACTACAGGTGTAGCAATATTTTAGTGCAGTCATTGATCAAAAAAGATAGACAATTCAGTCTGTAGAATCATACCGGCAGACTTGGGTCTATAAATATACGTCCTTGCAGGAACTCCATGATGTAAAATGCAGTACCAACTATACTCAGATCAGTACACAAGCAGAATACTTTAGGAACTGGAACCTTCGTGTGCGCACCCAAAGCTTGGAGTACCTATTGCAAATGGAACCAAAGTAGTAACTAGAACGAGTCTCATCCATAACCCCGGCTAAGTAATCACGAACAGTCCGCTATTCTAAAGAGTCTGAAACACTGCTTATGTACTTCCAGTCTCGAGTCTGGCTTTTCTCAGGGCAAACTGTTAATCAATTCACCAATTTCCATAATGACAGAGACTATGAATTGCTTTCACCACAGTAATCAGAGCATCCACCGTTCAACGTCGACCCATCGCAGAAAAAAGTACCGAGATAAAGCAAATTCATACAAAGAAATTGAATATAGCCACACTTCATTCATCGACCAATATGCACCGAGTATTGACCTGAAACTCTCTATCGACGGCGTGAGCGGACTCCAGCAACTTTCCCTGCGGCTTCTTCCTCATGACGTAACGCTTCAAGTCGCCCCCAGTCCCAACCTCCATGAGGAACGTCGGGTTCGACTGACCGTGTCCGAACTGAAAATAGAGAATTCCCACTCATCATCGGCCCCATCGACAATCACAAAAGAGCTGAGGCGCGAGCGCACGAGGTAAATCGAGATCAAGCGGCGAAAATTTCACGGCAGACCTGAGAGACGGCGGAAGTAGACGGGGAGAGAGGGAATCCGGGGACATTCGCCGATGCGTAGCGGAACAGCGCGTCGAGGTCCAGCTTGTGAGCCGAGTCGACTCGCTGTAGAAGATCACTGGTTCGACTCGCCATCTCTCTCTCTCTCTCTCAGATCGTGGGTTTGGATTGGATTGGATTTTTCGAACAGCCTTCGGACGAGCGACGTTCGAGTCAAGAACAATCGTTGGGAAAAGCAAGAGAGAGATAGAGAAAGGACTATAAAAATGGCGGCATTAATTTTCTGCTTGGAAGCATCGGAAGACGACGACGCTTTGCTGTTTTAGGCACCATGGACAGGTGGCGGTAGCAGGGAGCGTGTATGGTTGTTATCATACTCTGGTGCTCGGGAAGAGCAGCAAAGTTGTGATCTGGAGGATGGGGATATGCTTCCACTTTGAAAACTCATTTGACCATGACGAGGATTCTCGATGGAACCATGGCTGGATGCATTGACGAGAGAGTCGTTCAATACGACGCGATTCTTAAAAACATTATTGTATTTATACTTTCACACTTATCTTTGCAATTTCCTAATCAAGGATACTCTCCAAACTTACTTGCAAGGGAGGAGTGTGCAAAAGAATCGAAAATATAAGTAGCATATCGACACACGACTCGACACGTCATTTATCAAAAATAAAAATTTCAATTTATTAGAACATGTTATATATTAAAAATATATATTTTATCTACATAATAAATAAATAGAGAATTTAGAAACTTCTTGTCATGACCACCCTTGTGATGTGACCTCAAAAGTCATCTTCCTAAAAAAAAATCAAAGCAAAAAGAATGATGTCTTGCCATAATTATTATGATTTTGAAAAATAAATATAGTTGGGCCTAACGAGATTTGGATGATCTCACGAAATATTTCTCGCTCCTGGTATAGCCCTCCCCCCTTTATTTTGTCTTCTTCCTCCTCCATAGTACTCTCTTTCTCTCTCTATCACATCGTCTTCTTCCCTCACTTGCACCACAACACCAGGAAAGAGGAAAGAGAACTTCATTCAACCAAACCAACCCATAAAAAAGCAAACTTTAGTTTTCCCTCTTGAAAAAAAAAATCTCACATGGTTTGATCACGCGCTGATAGGTTATTTCGACGACAAGTAGAAGTGGTCGAGGAACGAGGCACCATCAAGGCGTAGTAAGTCTATTGCTACCCCTTGAATTTGCCTCGCCTCTATCGATTCTTCTAAATCTATTTTTTTTCCCCTTTCTCCCTTTTATTTTTTCTTTCCTTCTTTTTTTCTTTCTTTTCTCGATCTCTCCCCTTCCCTCTCCTTGAGACGCATACATCTTCCCCTCATTCATGCTTCATAGATAGGATATCGCTCACCAACATCAATTATGTCACCTTGTGAATGTCGTTGTGACTCAACTTGACTTGTCGAAATGTGTCGGAGTCCGACACGTGCTCGACACCAACACGGCAACCTCTCGAGCATGTCCGTGCTTCGAAAATCATCCTAACCATTCAAAATCAAAATTGGCTCGAAACCGATGGTTCCTAAGGGGAACCCGTTTGATCTCCGATTCCATAACGTGGAACCGTCCACCCGTCCATTCGAACTGAATCGGTATTATATAGTATATATTATTTAATTTATCATTTTAAAGAAATGAAAAATCTTAAATCCATCATTTGAAACTCGTTTATCTTGTCTCAAAATCAAATTTATATCTCCGTCTCCATCTCTCCCTCGACTCTCAACTCCTACCGGTTTACGGTTGCGCCTTCGGCCATTCGTCACGTCCCTCTCTCACTCTCAATAACCTCTATTGCTTGGTGGATCCATGGAACCAATTGGCGGTTTCCAGTTTCAATTTTTTTGAAATTGGCCACAATTCCAGATTCTAAGGTAGGAACCGTCCATTCGGACCATGCTCATCCTACTCACAAGAACATGATACATCCACTTTAAATTGCCTTAAATTGGGTACTCTTTTTGAGGAAAAAGGGGCACTCGATTTTTAAACATAATTAATTTTGAGAATAAATATGCTTTAATCCTCTATGGATATATGGATACAAGGCATTATTGAAGATAGGGGATTATAGGGGAAGCAAGAAGAAGAGTTAGTGATGAAGATTGCCTTTGGATGGGAAGGATTGATGCTACGTAAAAGTTAAAATAAAGCATCCCCTGACATGGTTATTGAGAGGCCAGCTCTTAGCTTGTGATTGGATGGGTTGCCTTGGATTTTGCAGGAAAGATGCAAAACAACTTTCAACTCAGTCCAGTGGAATCTTGTAGGTGATAGAGCTAATCATGTTGTCACTTTGAAGGAAAGGATCAAATTTGTCGATGCTTAATCGAAAAGACACACAGAAAGTGTTTTGCAAAAGTCAGTGAAGCCCTAAATATGTCAAAAGTGCCGTGACACAGGGGCTATTTGAGACATCAACTCCTCTACATCAACGAGTGACCTCTCTCGTCCCCGAGCACCACATAATTTGGAATAATAACAACTTAAGTAGTTGAACTTTTGTCCGTTTTGCAATCGAATACATTAACCTTTTTTTTTTCATTCAATCAAATTTAGTTGGTATAATAGCACAAATGGGTCCATAAACTTTATTATAGTGTATAATATCATCTCTGAACTTTTAATTTGTACAATATGATTCCTAATTTTGGCAATCCTTTAGGGTCTAGGCTCAGGAAACTTTGTAAGCATAATGCATTCTATGCTAAATCTCTTTAGTTATGAAAATTATGTACGTATCGATCGGCTATTGGTTCATCTACCACATAGACCATTACCACCCTGCAAAAGTTTGGGATCTTGTAGTGTATATTTAATGCATATTCTCATATGATAACTCGCCTAAGAAAACTTTTCTTTTCCTTGTTGAGGAATGAAAAATGCACCAGTTTTTTCCATTTACTGGGATGAGATTCTCACTATTTCATATTCACCGCTTTTGTTGTCTATAGTTGGCAGTCTCGAAGACAAATGCATCAGCTTGACAAAAAAATGCATGGAGTGCGAGTTTGCATCGTAACTTTATTTTCACATGCATATTTAGCCACATGTATTATCTCGCCCCCGATTCTTGAGCACGAGCCATCCCTACTAAATGCCTCAGATCAGAAAGAATAGCGTCCCAGGCACGCTAACAGCCATGCAAAATTTCTTACGCATGTGGAAAAAGTTTTAAAAACTCCCACACAATTAACATGCAGAGATAGAAAAGTAGGACATCCATTCGTTTAACCAAATATTTTCAATACATTAACGAGCAAAGGATTATTAACCTTACAGAGTTAAACAACAAAAATATAACCCCATTCTTTCGGGGTGGCTTCTTAAGACCGCAAAAAGATAGATGGGTCAGAAAGGGTTAGCTAATCATCTACTCCCTTCTGGCCGGTTTGACCCAAACATTTTCCAACCATCCCAAATGATTTTTCATGAAACAAACAGTACCGAAAGGGCGTTAGAACAATCTAGCGTACCAAAGTCCCCGAACTCATTTTCTCTGGTTCACAGAAATAAATTAGTTCTCCACTAATTTATTTAGGTTTCTAATCGACCTACCAAGAACGATTAGTGGCGATTCCAAATTTTAAAAATCATATAAACAAAAATCAAAGTTGCGATTCGGTAGGGCTTGGGAGGGTCCGCGTTAGGTTAATTAATCTAATTAACTGATAATCCGTTCACCTGATCGAAAACTTAAAAATTTCTTTCAGGTCGCGATAATCGCACAAACCAAAGCCTTCAGACGACCAGGTAAGCTCTTTGACCTCCCATGATGCTGCTTGATTGATTAGATCTAAGCTTGAATGTCAAAAATTGATGAGTCATGTTTGCTAGAATCTTGCTCGCAGTCCACGTTGGTTTAGGAAGATTTAGGCTATTTTTTTATGCTAGACCTGAGATATAATTCGTGTTTGATGGTGTAGATTAGGTTTAGATCGAAATCAAGTAGTTTTAACGAGATTTGGACGTCAGCCTCATTTTCTCGAGGAGGTTTATCGGTCAAAACAGTGCTACTGGTAGCATTGTTCATCCTCTATGGCATCGGTTGACTGGACAACTTTTGTGACCAGTCAAACAGTCCACGTGGCGACTACGTGGCATACGCATGTGCACCATGTTATTAATAATAAAATATAAAACATGATTTCTAAAAAAAGAAAAACTAATTTGGAATTTAAAAACTAAAAGCATAGATCGATTTTTGATGGACGTGTGTCATGCGTCGCAATTGGGAATTTTCGAAATATGAAATCATTTTTTTTAGAAATAAAAACCTTTTTTTTAAAATAAAAAATATTTTGTTTTCGATCTGGTGGTTGAGATTGTGTGATGTGTGGTTCCTCAGGCTTAGATCAGTCTAGTGAAGCCCTTAAGGGCTCAGGAAGTAACGAATGGTTAGGGGTGATCGGAAAATTTAGGTCAAATTAACAAAGGGGCAAATTGATTATTTTTGCAGGTAGAATAGTCAAAATTGTGAAAATAAGTCAAACCAATGAAGTAGGGTCATTTTCTTTATTTCACAATTTTTGGAGATTTTTCTAATTTTTTTTATTTTTCTAGAATTTTAGAATTTTTTTTTATGATTTTTACAACTTTTCCTCTTTTGGATTTTTGATTTTTTTTGAAATTTTTTATAATTTTTCGAACCAAGTTAGGTTGACCTAGCCCACAAACTTGAAGACTCAACCCAAACCCACAATGGGTTTGAAACCGATTCTCAAAACGATTGCTGTTTTTTGTTTTTATTTGAATTTTTGAATTTTGTAGATTTTTTATTCTATTTTCTGAGTTTTCCTCCTTAAGAATACAAGATCATGCTACAGTATTTTATATCAAAATGGCGTCGCGTCAAAAATTGTGAGAATAAAAAATCATCCCCTGTTGACACTGATTTTCCATGCCAAGTTGATTTTTAGAAAATTTTTAGAAAATCCATAAAAATTCAAAAAAAATAAAAATAGCTTGGGGGACCTTGGTTAGCATCGGAGATACAATTTTGACGCCCAATAAAAAAATATTTTTTCATATTTTCTAGTATTTTTTTGCATTTTATATTAAAAATTCAAAAAAAATCAAGAAAAAATGAGAAAATTACAAAATCACTTGGAAGACCTAGCTTAGCCTAAGGAACTAATTTTGAACAAAAAATAATTTTCCTTATTTTTGCATTTTTAATTATTTTTTTTTTTTTTTTTTATTTTTTTTTTTAGAAAAATAGAAAAAATACAAAAAATTTAATAAAAAATAGCTTCGGGCCACAAAAATACGAAAAAATAGGCCATATTTTATTTATTTTTCTCTTTCATTTGACCAAAGAAATTTTGAAAACATAATCTGGAAGTGGGATTTTCTTTTTTAATCTCATTTTCAATAGTAATTGAAAAAAAATCCCTAGAAATTCCTATTTTAATTCTGTAATTTTCAATTTTTACATTTTTGGAGTCGTGTCATCCCCCTCATTGTCCAAATTAAAATTCAGTCGAACAAGTCCCACTGAATTGCTTAATTTCATCGCAAAAGGACAAAATCGCAATTTCCGGTTTTTCAATTTAGTCCTTAAAAATGTTTAAAATGAAATTAAAAATTTTTCTAGGGACTGAATTAAAAATCAAACCCCGTCACCCCTGTTTTTGCATTTCTGATCCATGTGGCACCAATTTTTGCAAAAAAAGGTCATAAAAGGTTTGAATTTTGCAATTTGGGTACTCCGGTCAAGACAAAAAATTTGGCGGGGTTTTAATGAAAATTGTCGAAAATTTGGGGGGAGAAAAATCAATCATTCA
>JAGVVM010004000.1:0-29654 GCA_019149425.1 Psidium friedrichsthalianum
GTGTAATTCATCCTCCAGTAGGCCACCACACCAATTGATTAACCATTATACCACCAATTCTTGCACCAAAGCTATTCCTGGACTTACCATATCAGTCTGCTTTTCAAATGCTTAAATCTCGCATGTCGATTGCAGGGAAATTTGAACCCTGCAACCATCAAGTTTGACACCTGAAGCAGGGCCTTGGATGTAGACATGACCTTCGAGGTTGCTTTTCATTCTGAATGAACCACTATTTCATGCCATCTGTCATCATTAACCTCGACTGCCCGCCATTGACCCATGTGCTGTCCACATTAAGTGCAACGCCATATTTTGAGGACCACTTGCACCAGAATCTATCCGGACCCAAGCGGAAACTTGATATGTCAAAAAGAGTTTGAGCTTATTAGTGATCATCTGAGCAGGGCCATCCAAGTCTGAGTGCGATTTGTTACAAGGATGTAACGGCCGCTCAAAGGTTCATGAGGCTCAAGCGATCTCCTGCCAATGGGGGAAGAATGTTGGTGAACCAGTTCGAATGCTCAAAGAGCATTTACCAAGGGGAAGCCACCCATTGGTCCCATCATTTAGGTCACTGTTCTCCATATATTTACTCCAAAAGCTGGATCTGCAATACGAAGAGCGGCAGTCAGGTGCTTAACATACAGATCTCATTTCTAGAAAACCAAATTCATAATGTTCAAGAGAATCTTCAACATTAATGATATGGAGAAGAATTATCAGCTGGAAACTTTGACGGCTTACAAACCTCGATAACGGTGGAGGAGAAGTCGAAGCAGCTTTTGCCGCATGCTTTACAGTTAAGTTGTCCACAAGAATATCGTACCCGCAGGTGGACCTTCAATGGAGATGATAACTTTTGAAAGGGAACTATTCAAGAGAAACTTCCCCTCAATTTGTGTCCAATCCTTATCTGTTGCTTGCACACTAGAGAGAAATTAAAAAGCGATTTAGGGGCATAGATGAAAAATATAGATACAGGATACTAGCAACTACAGAAAAGAGAATAAACCTCTTTCTAATGACCCAAAATTGAAGGGTGGTTACAAGAAATAATTAACCATGTCATTGTCCTTCCATCTGGAACTCTAGGAAGAGAAGAGCTTGGCTACCATTCCATTTTCTCTTTGTCCTTGGTATCACTTGCTTAATCATATGAAGTTTCTTTAGGTGAGGGGAATTTGAACTTACTTGGCTATGCCTAAGTACTGCTCACGGAGATCTGGCATTTGGGTCCACAGTGTGAGCTGCACGCCGGTGTTGCTTACATTGTTTCCAAATATACGAACCAGTGCAGTGACCTCATAAGCAAGTTTTCTTCGCAGCCTTCCAGTAACTTCTTGCTGAATCCCATTCCAGGTCTGTGTCCGCTCTGTTGCAGATGCAAGTACTTCCCAGACTGTGGAACAATCTTCCCACCTGCATAGAGTCCTCTAGGACGATCTTGCAACCTCTCCCAGCCCAATTGTTCATCCATCATCAAATACGGGATTGAGGATAATGTTCTCATCATTTGCAGCTATGCATCCCCTGTCCATGCTCTTTCGCAGAACATAAAAGGAAATTTTTAGACAACTCTCACAGCTTAAAATGTCCCCACCATCTTCAATTCTAAAGCTATTAATGAGAGGTAAACTTTTTTTTTTCCACTTGAAATGCGTCATTACCTCTTTTCCATTTGCACTTGGACAAGTTATCACCACTGATTTTATAAGTAAGTCTATTCCAGGAGAAGGTCCTTCAAGATAAAAGACAACTCGGTTTGGCAGACTTGATAAAGAAAATGAGCCCTTTACCTTGTCCCACCTCTCCTTTGATACAGAAGTTCTGCAGCAGATCAGTTCACTTAAGTTGTTCACCGTTTTGGTGATTTGAGAAGACATTGGTACTTATAATGTAAGAAACCTTACATTCCAATGCGTTTATATGTAGTTTCACCATCTTGGTGTTCTAGCCTTAGAGTTGCCAAGACATCAGCAGAGTGTTGAAGAGACCCTGACACTCCAACACAGGCAGAAACAGAATAAGTGGTACCTGGAGAAACACTGCTTGTGATGTCTTGTTCCAATCCTTGCCAGCATTCTTTTCTATTAGTAACCACAGCATAGCAATCACCCGACTCTGCAGAGACCACCCAGCTTTCACAGCAAATGGGGTGCCAAGAATGCATTCCACCAGAGAAATTGTGATTCTGTATGATGTTTCTCCCTTGGCTACCGCTTGAATTGGCCATGACCTGGTTGAGATACTGCCTGGAGTAACCTGTTTCGGAATATCATTACTCTTAAGCTTCAACTACACATTCAGAATGTCAACATGCAATGCTGGTTCTCCTAAATAGGATAAAAGGGAACACTTGAACAATTTACTGGTCAAGCAACCAATCCACGAAGCAATTAGCTGTTCCAGCCCTAGTCTAGGCCATTCTTGATGGCCATGCCACCTGACTTCGCTGTCCACATTCCTTAATCTATTGCACAAAATTTGGCAAAAACACGAGTATGATCCACATTCTACTGTCCTATTAACATTGATATTCAATATCAGTGTCCAGGTCCATAACGCAACAACAAATCTATGAGCTTCTTGCCAGCATGCTATATCGACTGGCGATAAGTTGGAGTTCGACAGCCGACACACTTCTTAAAGTGATCTATGACAGATCACAGTCCACGCTGCTAACAGTACCCCTCAAGAGGACATACCTGATGACCCCGGTGCTTGGGAGGGGCTTTTGGAAAACGAACTTGTGAAGCAGCAGGGACGAACGCTTCTCGTTCTATAGACGCTGCAACAGGATGATCCAGTGAAGCATAAGAAAAGAGCGGGATCAACCTGTCCACAAAATTTCCCTTTGAAATCCCAAACATAAAAACCCAAAAAAGACCAAAGGACAAGAACCCAGAAAAACCCTTTCTCTTATCTGGGCTTAATCAAGGCAAAAAATCATCAGAACCGAAAACCCGGCACCGATCCTCCATACCTCGGTTGTGCATAAATCTTTGTAAAGTTGTGTAATTTCTTTTTGTAGTTATATTGATCTGAATCAAAATAAAATTGTCATTCCACTGGCGAATTAGGTGAGAGGTCAATTTCGAGAAGTCAAAACACCCAATCAATGTGATTTGAGCATACTAACTTAAGCCTTTCTGGGTGGCGATAATTGGCAGCTCATAATTCGCACCAGCAATCAGCACCAGAGACTTGGAAGACTCTTCTGCAATAAATTTAACATCTCTATTAACATCTCCAGTTAAAACCTTGCCAGCAATCTGGTGAAGAGCACCTTGGGTCAGCTTGTCTATTATCTAAGATACTAATTTACAAGCGGTGGATTCCACAAAAAAAAAAAAACACTCTAATTTTTACATTCGTGCCACATTTACTCACTACTGATTTTTGTATCACAAATAAATATTCAGTATACATGTGCCGCATTTAGCCCAAACCGGTATATTTGGACCGCATTTGCCCAAAATTAATTCTTGCATAAAAAAATCTCAAAATAGTTTACTTAGGTCACGTTTATCAAATAGACTCACTAATGCCACATTTACCCTTTTTTTTTAAATTTACCACAATTTGGGGCAAATGAGACGCAAGTGAATTAGCTTGGATTTTATTTATTTATTTTTGACACAAATTAATTTGACATAAATGCGGCATGGGTGCATCGGTACGAGAGTTTTTGCTACACAAAAGTTAGTTTAGGATAAATGTGATATGAATGCACGATTTAGAGGAGTTTTTTGGTGGTCTTGGCCCTCCAGAAAACCGATCCAATGCCCACCGTCTTGTAGGAAATAAGGATTCAGAAATATTAAGTTGTGTAATGCGGGGGAAGAAACGCTCCATGGAAAATAGAACGTTACGTGGGTAACGAACAAGATGCCATTGATCTTGAAAGCCCAGGCCCGTCTACGAACCAAGCCCATGTGGATAGCTCTGCATGCGAACTTCTGCGGATCACGCTTGGCATCGTCCCCTGAAATTTAGAGGTGCCCGACGAGTTCTGCACAGGTCACTGGTGCTTCTGTCTCGTCTCTACACGCTCAGGAACGTTCACTCTAACTTAGTCATTTGCACTCTTTGATTAGACCAGTTTCATCTTTTGGTAGATACAGAACGATTGACATGCCACGCGAAATCAAACTCGGCTGTGGAACACGTGTTTTGCCGCCATCGTAATCTCTTGAAAGAAACTGATGAAACAAACAAAATGGGGAAGTGGAGGGAGAAAAAAATCGACTGCAGAGGCGAAATCTGTTTGATTCTTCTAACATCACAGGGAACATAATGCAGAAGGTTGAAGTTCAAGGACCAAACTGAACAAAGATCAAAAGTGCTTGAACTATTTTTGATATTATCCACAATTACAACGATACATTGCAATGGGATCCTGGCATGATTAAAGGGATCCAAGGGATACTTGTTCCACAAAAGCTCACGTAAACACAAGAATGAGGAAAACAACACTGATTGATCGGCAAAGAGTATGAAAATTTTCATTGTTTTCTTCCCGGGCATTGTCGACAATCATCCTTTATTCTCCATTTCATTAAAATAGTTGGCATTTGTGCGAGGGGTTTTGTCTTGATTTACTCAATGATAAAACAAAGATAAAAAGATTTCAAAACATTTCAATCACATAATTTAATCAATCAAAAATTTAGAAACGACATTGCATATTGAACAAAAGTATATAATATTAATTTTTTCCATATGACATTGCATATTTGGAAGAGAAAAAAAAAAGAGTTCAAGGACTAGTAATGTCATGAACATTATTTCTTCTCTCTTCACAAAGCATAGTTACAACCGCGACCGTAAATATGGTGTCTGGTCATGGGCAGGAGGACCATGGGCCATGCCCTGACAGATCTTGTAATCCCCGTTCATCTCATCTCTCTCGAGAAAAGCAAGAACATGTCACATGAAACCTTGCATCTGTTGCGCTCTTATTACACGACAAAACACGCATTTCCTGAACCTGTTCGTCGCCAAGCACGACAGCTGTGTTCATCCAGAAGCCAAACCTAGGAATTAAAGAAGTCCCAATCCCTTCATCATCCACATTCCCGCCGAATGATCTAATCTAAAAATGGTAGGAACGACCAGATGAAGTGGGGGGTCAGAACAGAAGGTCCAAATTATTATAACGATCATCTATTTGAAGAGGGGATAATAGGACTTTCGTTTGGATTTTAGCATTAATAGGCAGGGTAAAAGGCATAGAGCTCCGTCATGTGCGGACTCAAAGAGAACTTGCAGTTACCTTGTATTGCATTAACGCCTATGGTCTGAGACACCTATGCCTAACCCCTACTACCTATCCATTGCATCTTTCTTGGGAAATAAATCTCTCTCTCTCTCAGACAGAGAGAGAGAGAGATGGATTTGGCGTGTTAAAGTGGCAACGACAGCTCAAATTTTGATCCCTCTCCCCAGAAACGCAGGCCACACAAATGAGCAAATCCATCTCACTCGTCATTTGGAGTTTCTCTGTTCTTTTTTTTGTGAATGTGGATGCTCTTGTCCTTTTCTTTTTTTCCGACTCCCTTTCAGTTTGATTTGGGGAGATGGGCTCATGGAACGAGGCTTGAGGCTCATTCCCTTTTCGGGTTGATGTCCTTTTGATGATCTTTGGTTTCTTCGGGGGGCTTTTCCCTGTTGTACCTCACCTTTTTTCTCTCGTTTCGCTTTCCACGTTCCGTCGCTGATTCAGAGCTGCGAGGCAGAGAGATTGATAAGTCTCTGTGCATGCATGAATTCAGGAGTTGGGCATTCAATCAGTCTTCCCCAAAAAGCCTGAGCCAGCTTCCGTAAGATCCACCCGTCTTCTCATCCTTCTCCGACATTCTTTTATATATAATCCAACTGTTTGTTTAGCCACTCTGCTCCCTCTCCCTCTCTCTGTGTGACCATACTGAGTGTGTATAACAATGGGGAAGATTCAAGAATGGCTATTTTGCCCCAGGGGTGGGCAAGCCATGGCCTTTTTGCTCTTGCTCTTTCTGTGGAGCTCAAGCCAAGTCACCTATGTGGCTGAAGGTAGAGACATCTCCTCCAAGCTTACGGTACGTAAATAGACATAATACTTCTTGTTCCCCATGAAGTTCTTTCCCTCGTGATCAGCTCAAGAAAGTGTTCATTCGTGACATTAGCAGGGAGGAGAGGATGAACAAGAGAAGGTGATGTTGACTAAGAGAATGAGGTCGCTGATTGGGTCGAGGCCTCCGATGTGCGAGAGGAAGTGCAGCTCCTGCGGGCACTGCGCGGCCGTGCAAGTCCCTTTTGTTCCCCAACAAGTTCATGGCCCGAGAAGAGTCAGGAGTGTTCGTAGCCATATCGCTTCTGCATCCACAAGGGTCGGAGCTGCTTACTATGCGAGAGGCGATGACATCTCCAACTACAAGCCCATGACCTGGAAGTGCAAATGTGGGGACACGCTTTTCAACCCTTGATCTGAAAAAAAAAAAAACATAATTCACCATCTTCATCACACATAGATCAGGATTATTATGTTCAATTCACCCCTTGTGTACAACCCTTCTATCTTATTCTCGTTTTTGGCTGTTTCCTCCTATTTTTTGTCTTATTATATGGCTTATGTAAAGCTTTTTATCCTTCTCGCGTACAGGTGTTAAATCTTTTGTTATGAGAAAGATTGTGAGACTAAGATCTCTCCTACGTGTGTTTATGCAAATGCACAAGTTGTTCCTTTTCCCTTTGGCCTCTTTTGTCGTCTGTTGTTATCTACCTTCTTTTTCCCTCAGTCAAGCGACACAAGGAAAGAGAGAGGTTTTTATCTGATGTAAGGAGGCTGCTCGAGGGAGATGATCTCATAATACTTACATTTAAGAATCCTTTCCCATGTTGATTTAACTTTTTAAATGGTTAAGATGACTGACAATTCCTAGAGGTGAGCGAATAATGAAGATGTTGAGCTCTTCTTCTTCTACATCGTGTTGGGGGGGCTCTTTTCTTGTCAGGCATACGAGTGGACCCTTTTCGTTTCCTACAAGATTTGTGTGCACCAGAAAAGCCTGTGGACCTGTGGTGAGTCAGGGCCACACGCCTCGAGCGCATCAAAAATACAGATGAAAAGAAGTAAGTCGGAAGAATTTGCCCGAGCTGTGATCATTCCACGGCTCATGTGCATGATTACGAGCGTTAGATACACAATCATGGATGAGTGATGGTGAACGGTTGAATGCAACTCTTTGCATGGCCTTTCGCGGGTTAACAAGACTAAAGGCATTAATGAGATTTCCCCTTCACCAGACGATTGGGACGCGAGAAATGGAACGAGAATGAAAAAGGGAGAAGAAAAAAAGATGCGCAGGTCGTGCAATTATATACTGTGCAGAGTGAAGGGAAAGAAGGCAATAAATGCATTGCCCAATAATGGCACTGAGAGGGGAGGTAAGAGGAGAAGACCACTTCCGTCCCCTCTCATCAGTCATGATCGTCAAGGCTGCGAGAGACTGCGATCTGTTACGTCTGCCATTCACTTCGCTCTCTCTCTCTTCAAATCAAAGTGATTGGAGTTTTCATGGGCCATAACTACTCATGGGGTCACCTCCACCATGTCGTTGCTACTTTTGGGGTCGCATTTCGGTGTCCATGAATATGAGTTCTTATTTGGCCAGTGAGTATGTTGTGCACAGGGTGCAAAATCATCCATTCTCTCCGAACGTGTCTTAGGCTGTGATTTCTAGAAATTTCTCAGTGGGTGTTGCAGCAAAACATTCACATTTTCTGGTGGCCTCACGTCAAAGTTAATAGACCCGTTAAGGAAACTACGGTTCAGAGTCCAACACGCATTGGTTAGCCCGACCTCCTTTTCGTCTAGTGTTCAATGGTACACTAATCCGTGAGTAAACCCATCAAAATGGTAGGTCGGATCGTCCGATCCAAATAGACATATTTAATCCGTTTATGGCCTATATATTACAATACAAATCTAGTGACCTCTGCCTCCTAAGAAAAATCGCTTATAATGCTTTAAAGATAACAAAATAATCAAAAGTTACTAATATGTTTATTGATGAGTAAAACTGAGTGAAAGATGCACATACGTTACGCAAATTGTGTTCAAACAGAACATTTAAAGGTTATGAATTCATAGGCTTAGAGTTATCTACAAGCAAGAGGTACTTAAGCGGAAGGTAAATAAGTTTTAAATAGGAAGTTCTTGAATTCGAAATTCATTAGGACTTGAAACTTCTTGGAGGAAAGAGAAGATTTTGTGTTTGGTGCCATCCATTATTTTATGGGAAATGTTCTTACCATCCATTGTTTACGGGAAATGTTCTTCTTTAATTTCTCAAATACAGGACAGGTTCTGTTTGGCGCTTAAATCTAGATGTTTTCTCCAACTCTATGCAGAACAACTGAAGATCTGCCCAGTCTTCAATTGGCCTTGATAGCATATGTAAAAGCCAGAGTTCTTGTTAAGTGCAAACAAAAGAGAAAGGGTCTTTATACCGACGGACCCTGCAAAAGCTAGGTTCAGCGGCAGCTATTGTGGCCTGCATCAATGCCATCGGCAGTCACAATCTCACCTTAGGTGTCAGCGCAACCAGCTGCAACATCTCCGAGATTGATCGAAGCAATGTTGTTGCTTACATTTTTTGAATCAAGGAAGAAGACGGGGCTTCTATGTTCATGGAGTTTGAATCTCAAAATGACACCGTTTAACCTAATCAAGATCTCAATTTGCCACATTGGACTATTTAAAGAATAAGTGCCACCATATAATCTTACCTGCAATTTTCCGAAGAGGAAAATAGCTAAAGTCACTTGAGTAAACTGTTTCAAAAAAAGTAGTACTACTTACAATTGTTGGACAAGTTTTAGTAACTTAACGTTGTACTCCATACAATAATTTCAACACTTCTACTGTGCTTTTCCCTATTTTCTGGTCTCTGTCATTTCAATACTCGTTCAGAAACGTCTGCAACTTCCTTGCATTTTCTCAAAATATACTTCAACCATGATTCATCCCACAGCACAAAGGATACTCTCTCAATCTAATGTGCATACCTACTTTTAAGTTTTAACTGTCTAGAGAAGGAACAAAAGAAGCTAGATTGCGATCATCAAAAAGTCCAAAATGCACCATCATGTCTATCACATCTCCAGTCATAATACAACACAATAATCTTAAGTACAATTTCCTATAATTTAAGAATAATCAGATCACATGTACAGGTTAAACCCTCTCAAGATCAACATCACTAGAACAAAATTGTACTCACCCAAGCTCTTCTTTAAGCAGTTTGCTTTATCTTCTCTCACGCTTTGCCCTCTTCGGACACCATCCCTGATGTTCTGAAAGTACCTCAGACAGCATTTGGGGCCAGAGTTCATCAAACTGATGCTGAAAATTTCCCTGAAACCAGTCTGAAACTTCTGAATGCAATTCCATCATATTCTCCTTCCAGACCTCCCGTAGCCTAGCACAACAATCGATCATCCTACTTTTCAAACTAAAAGAAGATTACCGACCCTTTTTTGGCCCGAAGCCTCTGGTCTCAGAATGGTAGCAGGCGGAGCAACCATATGTTTCCTCACAGATTTTAGGCATGGCAAAACTTGACCTTCGAGTAATGCATAGGCAAATACGGCAACAGAATGCGTATCATCAAGAATAGGCACACTGTGCAAAGCAAGCTCCCAAAGGTGCGGGCCAAAGGTAGGGACCACCCAACAGACGACTTGGTCAGCTCTAGGGTCAAAATATGGCCTAGGGTCTGTGAGAGGTGAGGAAAAACTACACAAAGACTTAGCGTACTTCACGAGCCAGTCTGACTTCAGACTTGCTGCTCCATGCATGTATGGCCTCTTGGTGTAAAGCAGTTCACTGTACACTAAAAACTCGGGCGCCAAGTTACAAAGAGAGGAACTAAGGTGGAGAAATACGGTTTCTTTAACCATGCTAGCCTGATACCGAACTGCACAAGCTCTTCCATCCCCTTCTGATGAACCTCCTCTAATATGTTTTGCAACTCTATCTGCCCAACCAGCGCAAATAGCTTGGCCCAAGACCTCTTCCTCATTCAATTGCAGAGGGTGCTTCTTGGAGGGAACCCTCCAAGCATGTTCTACGTCATCTAGCTTTCCATGAGTCCATGAGAATTCAGGGACGAAGTCAATGCTTTGAGCAAAGACCAATTGAAGAAGTTGTTTTCTCAGCTTTGACATCTCCTCCATTGTTTTAAGGTGCAATGAGTTTTCATTGCAGAAAGCAACTTGACTTCTGGAAGATTCAAAACACTGTAGCGCATAAGCAATGGAGAGAGCATCACTACATGGATTATGAAACTTTGCACATGATGCTCGAATACTTCTTTAAGTTCCTTTTTCCTGGATTTTCCTTGATTGTCCATCCTATGTTCCCTGCTTAAAGAAGCAGATTGCTCGGGTTTCTCCAACCTTCTCCATCCGATCTACTCCCTTCAAACTGTATGATGAAAGGATTTGGCAAGCTTAAGGCTGGCTGCAACTGCATATCCGAGAACTAAGCTTGCCCATGCATAATTATCAACCGTCTTCATGATTTGTATAACAGTTAGAAGCATCCTAGAATGGTGGGGACCCATTGGATAACGAGCCATGGCTTTCCCTAAGGACGTCAATTTCCCACTACTGTCAAGTGCTTCAAGAGCCTTCAAGCAGCGCTCTGCTTCAAGCAAGGCTGCATGTTCGGACTGTGTTGGAAATGGAAAATTTGCAACCTGAATGAGCAATGAATAAAAGCAATTAATCTGAAGCCGGACACTAAATAATCAAAGACTTATTGGTGAGGTTAAAAAAATGACCATCCAACTGTGTGGGGAATGAAAATTTGCAACCTGAATAAGCAAATGAGGGTGAGCGGCTCCAGGTTCCGTGTAGATTCCACTAGAATCTATCCGTCGAAATAGGTTCCTCATTTTTTCTAGAACCTGGAACCTATATACCTTAGAACCTAGAACCTACCATGTCATAAGTTCCAGGATCAGTCCCAAGGTCTACCTAGTCCACACGTACTCTTAATTGAACGATATAGTGAATCATCACCTACAATAACCACCATTTGCTACTACAATCTACTAAACACTACTTAAATACAGACACACGAATAAATCTGAACATTAATAAAGTAAAAGTCTCGGTCATAAATATTGCCGTAAATGGAAGTTCCAAGTAGTAGTTCCAGATTACACACTCATCATCGGACGTCATGGATTACTGCAGGATCGCACGAAGACATATACAAAGAAAAATACAAAAACTTGCTTACAAGTTATAGATCCCCCGGAACCTATTCGTCGGAATAAGTTCTCCAATTTTTAGAACCTAGAACCAATCCTGCATACCTTGGAACTTGGAATCAAATAGGTTCTCAACCGTCTGGTTTCAAGTTCCAGGTTCTACCTGAAACCATGCTCACCCTTAATAGCAAAAACTAAAAGCAATCAATCTAAGGTCCGACGCTAAATAATCAAACACACAGTGGTGAGGTTAAAAAAAATGACCATCATGTGGATGTAGCAGCTTAAGGAGCGTGGCCATGAATATACTATGTACTCAATAAACACAAACATAGATAAAAAGGGCATGCAGCAACACCTTGCAAAGGCAGTTTTATGTAGCCATGTTGCACAAGATGAAAGGTGATGCATGGACATTCACAATGAAGAAGCAAACATCGTTGTACTTTCACAGTGAAAATCAAATTATTATCTAGTAGAGCAAGATTGCATAGGACCTACCTTACCAATACCCATAGATTTCATGAGAAGGACAACCCCGTCAACAGGTATTTTAGATATTTCAGCTACGGAGAAGTCATAGAATATGTTATTAAAGACTGCAGAAGAATAGAGACGGTAGCAATGACCAGGACCAGTTCTTCCTGCTATTCCAGCACGCTGGGCAGCTGATGCTTTACTTATCCATTGTATCTCATACATCTCCATCCCATCGGAAGAGTTGTAGCTCTTCACCTTTTCTCTTCCAGTATCAACTACATACTTTATGCCGGGAATATTTCCGCGACATTTGTTGCAATAACCACTAGTAGTGTGCCTTCCTTGACCTCCTCGAATACACGGAGCTGTTGTGCTGCAGGAAGCATTGCGTAAAGTGGCAAGACATGCATCGGACAAGCATAAGAACCATTATGTGTCCCTTTCTTCCCCATACTAGGATCCATCCCATCTGAGTGTCCTCCTGGATTGGTTGAGTTTTGTCTTGCAGTTTGAAGAAATTTTATTAGTCAGAGCTTCGAAAGCAGCTCTTATTGAAGCAAATGTTCCCTCCTCCTCGAGAACTTCAGAAAGGCCACCATCATCTGATGGATTTCTCTTGTCCAACGGATGCCCAGCATCATCATCAATAGTCTCCCAGTCACCATCTGAACCCGAATCCTGGGACACATCTGACTCTTCCTCACTCACATCAACCTGATCTTCCTCATAAGAACTAAACCTATCCGTTTGCGGGGGCACATGGTTAGTATCAAGCTGGTATGCCTCATGAATTCTTTTAAATTGACTCCCTCGGTATTGCCTAACTCAGAGACTGCATTGGGATCATTCACTCCAATTTCCTCAGAGGTTTTGTTCATTATCTGTCTTGACGCTTTGCGAAGCTTCTGACATAAATGCTCAACTTCCCTCCGTCCAGTAACAAAAACAAGTATGGCCCCAGGTGGCAGCCTCTTGTTTATTGAAATTACCTTCTTATACGCTTATATGCTTGACCAATATAGTCTAAAATTTCTGTTCTCTTTGGAAAATGTGTAGTGACTGGGTATTGCCTAGTAGGAACCTCCAACACTGGAGGAGGATCACGAAATAACCTTTTTGAGAAACAAGTCTTAGCAACTCGCAAGGTGCCACTCATTAACACAAGTTTATAATGGACTTTCACGATTTCAGGAATCAGACAATTGTCCTAATTGTAATATTTTCTGCTGTTTCTCAAACAGATCCTACAATCAGTCAAAAAGATTGAGTAGCAATCTCTAGAAAAGACACAGATATCCTATAGATCAAGAATGAATCATGCGCCCGGCAATTGTCACGGCTGACGTAATTTGTCGGCCAAGGCCCGTGCGATAACATTCCAATAAGTTTGTCTGTATTCTCGCTTCTCTCATGAGCCTCATCCAAACAATGACGGAGTAACGCTTCAACAAAAAGTCATTCTGCACATTAAGTTTGATAAAGACGTCAACAAAAGCAGTTGTACACTGTTCTCCACCTAACAAAGCATGCTTGTAGAACTAAGACATTCTGAGGGGAAACACAAAAAACCACCTGTAGTATGGAAGTATAATTGGCTGATGCCAGGTTCATATCAACAAAATAATCAATTTCGGAAGGTCCCTGAGGACTCTCGCAAATGACCAACAGGGCAAGAGATCCAAACCTACTTAATGGGGGGATTTATTTTTCAGAGACAGATCAGATTAAAAAAGAAAAGATTCACCAACTTATAGTCTAGCCTTTCATTTCTCCGACTTAAATTCGCTAGGTAATCAATGGCAAAGATGAGCTTCAATTTACAAATCGGCACATGCTTGATCGAAAACAGAACAACTAATTAATGCTATACAGTAGATTATTCTGAAAACCCAGCAACCAAAAAAAAGAAAAAAAAAGAATCATAAGCCGATGCTCAGAAGCAAGTCAAAGATCTGATCAATGTGCTACTTCATCGACTTGGATATAGTATGTAGAGTTGATGAAAGTGAACCTGAACTTCTCACAATAAGATTCCATCAGTCATAAACTTGATGGCACAACCATCTGCAAGTTGTTGACACACCTACCTTGAAAGCCCACCTCTTTACCCAATTGAAGACCAAGTTCACATGCCACGCGCTTTGCAGTAGCAAGGACGGCGACCCGACGTGGTTGAGTTACACCAATTATTCCACTCCGCACAGTAGACTGGTTTGAACCAAATCCCACTTCAAACAAAAACTGAAAACATTGTAGAAGCAAGTGTTGTCAAAATCACTCAAATAAGTTGCAAAGCACAACATCTTCGCTATAATACAAAGTCAAAGCTTGCTTACCTGTGGAACTTGTGTTGTTTTACCACAGCCTGTTTCTCCGCAGATAATAACAGTGGAATGGTAATTAATAGATTCCATTTTCTCCTGCTCCATCATGACTATTGGAAGATCTTTTCTATTGTCTTCAAATTCCTTTGGCCTCTATACATGCACTATAGTAGGGGTAGCAACTAGCCCGCATAATTCTGAAAGGCTTGTCTTGTCAGACTCTGATTTCAAAGTATCCTCTGCCCTATCCTGCCATGCATTCAAATCCCAGAATCCTTATAACCAACAACCACGAAAAAAGTTACAAGGAGAGAATTCTGCATATTTCATTACCATACATACTCTATAGTAGTAAACACTGTAATCTGTGCGAGAGAGAATGCAAATTGAGATCCATCATGTAAAGTATTCACATCACAGGAAAACAAGTGATCTTGGAAAATATCTGGTCAAAACTAACACACATCTTGTTAGGAAATTATTGAGTCAATAACGAGGGGAAGATTTCAGTGATTAAAACTTTTGCTCACAAAGAGTATGAAGCGGCCAATCTGTTTCTTCACATACTCAGATAACTAGAAGACACTACGTGGTTATTTAGAAAATTTTACAGGACGAGAAGGAGCTGTTCACGTGGCAAGATTACATTAGAGCAAGTGCATATAGTAAGTAACATGTTCCTGGGAACATTTATATTAAAAAGATGCATATGTACATCACTAATCTCATTGGATTGCTTCTCCAGAAATTCAACGGGGTAAAAGCATATTATGATTGAGAAAGAAAGGACCCTGTAAAACTACTACCACAGTTCAGGATCCTCTAAGATACCTCTGAATACATTCAATACACAACAAAGCGGACGCAGACATCCACATACACAAGCCCAAGCACAAGTCTGCCTACACGAACACTAACTACACCCATGCATGGCCACCCATGCCCACCCATAAACACAGGCCGCCTACATGTGAATGCATACACAAGCACATGCCTATAGGCACACTGGCATGTGCGCAATATGCATGGACATGACTGTGTACAGGCAAATGCATGGACAGACGTGCAAACTTAAATTCTTAATTTTAACCATATTGGCAATTAGAAATATTTCAAACTCGGTACCCATCTAAACACAGCAAGACACAAAATTATTTGAATCAGCAAAAGCTACCGGATGCTAGGGACATCTCAACTCAGAAAATTCTATTTCAAAATTAGCATATGCAACCTTAGCCCACAAAACTCATATGCAGAATTAGCAAAACCAGATTCGAGCATACCAAGCAGCAAGCATTCTCTCTGTCATCATGATTGCGAGTTATGTGTGAGGAAATTTGCATATTTCCACCGCTGAATGTATCACTGTAGGCAGCTTTTCTAACCGGAAGTTGCTCAGTTGATTCCTTACCAGTGTCAAAACTTTTGCTACCAACCAATTCTTGAGAAGAGTCAAAAGGAGCACATCCACCATCTATACATCTCTTTTGTGCTTTAGTTGGCTCCAAAATACCATTGTTGCCAACATCCTGCTCACAAAGTGATCGACAGCTCTCCGATGCATGCTCACTCTCACTAGAAGTATTGTGAACATCTCTGCTTCCAAGGGGAGCTCTAAGCCCGGCCTTGGAACATTGCACAACCTTCAAACGTTTTTGACGCATAGGTTCGACCTAAAGAGAAAACATGCATCTGGCTAAGTAGTGGCCGACAAATATTTTAGCTAGCAACAAGTGGGTAAAAAAAAACAATAAAACACCCTTCCAATATTCTGCGATGACTGCAGCAGTGAGTATGCAGAATCTGGAATCTCGTGCTTCCTGAAGGAGGAAATTATGGCATAATCAACAAGTAGGCAAAGCCTTTAAGTGTAGGCATCAGTCATCCACATTAAAAGCAAATGGCAGTTACATACTCCAACACTTCCATGCTTTTCGATAGAAGCACAGCCTTTTGTTTCTCCTCCTATAACAACATGAAACAAAGAACAAATTCGGTTAACATAATATGATACACGATAAGCAAGCAAAAGACAACCATCAGAAGTCACCTCCAATTCCTATTCTTTCTCTTTTGAGAGATACTAGAACTAGGCAGAGTCTTTGATTTTATTTGCCCATGCTGCTGCATAGAAGATTCAACTATTAGAACTCCCTCCATGACATTGAAAGAGAATAGACGAGGAAACTAAAGGACATTTTATCCTACCTGATTCAGGCCTTGCTTATCCTTCCTCTTCCTCTTGGCACGATTGCTGCATTGCAATCAACGCTTCTGACACTACCAAAAGCAAAACCACATGACCTGAGTAAATGCAGTGTGATATCTGGAATAGAATATACTTGCTATTTCCACTAGTTAACAGTTAATCCGGACATGGAATGAAAGAAGCCTAAATTAACATTCAACCGGATTGAGAAGTGAAAACACAGGAAATAGAATGTGTTGATTATCCATGAAAAGCACGTAGAACCTCAGATTGTGTACAGTCCTCAGTTTCTATTTCTATTTGCACCTCATAAGGAAATCGTGTTCAGCATAAATTGTCAATTGGAATGCACACTGGAATTTTGACTTCCATACCCAACTTGCCATGTGTTGAAGGAATTGACAATTCATTTCCATAGGGAAACAGATGCCAATTCCATTCCTGCAAGAAAGCGCGCACAATTTTGGTTTCAAGTGCATAGTTACCTTTTTTTTTCTTTCGCATATTTCTTCAAAAGACACATTGACATCCAACTCTAACAACTTCGGCTGCGTTTAGTAGTCAGGATAAAAATTACGCTAGGATAAAATTTATCCTATCCTGTGTTTGGCTCCCACCCAGGAAGGCTGGATAAAGTGGGATATAAAGGGGATATAACTTGGATAAAATTATCCCATGGGGAAGGCCGGATAAAGATGGATCGATTTCTTATATTCATGGTATAAAAGCTATTTTTTTTCTCAAATAACAAACTTCTTAAATAATAAAATTGAAATAATAATCAAATATGAACTAAAATTGAAGTCCAATATTAAAAATAAAATCATTTTATTTATTCAAATATGAATTTATAAATTTTAGGTTCTTCCTACCGCATAATATATATTTTGTGCATATACATAAACACTTCATATCTACATCATTAAACATTTTAGGTATGGGTAGTATAGTTTATTGTTAATAAAATTTTGTCAATAAATGATGGAAAGAATAAAAATAATGAAAATAAAAAGAAAAAAGTAAATAAAAATGAAGTAGAAGAATCTGGATTTTAAATGAATAAATTCGAACTAGAAAATGATCTTTCTAATTCTTGAAGAATGTGGGGCAATGAAGTTTCTAAAATAAACCTAGAAATCTCCATCTTCTTTTCCTATGTATCTCTGGTTCTTGTTGAAGTTTCACCACTCCTTTGTAGTTTTTAGTTCACGTCAAAACTCTACGAAAATGGCAAGAGAGTCGAAATTTTCTTCTCCTTAGTAGGTTTCTGGTTCACACCCAAAAGTCTATGAAAGCAAAGAGAAAGTCAAAACTCATTCTCTTTGTATCTTTGTGGTTCATGTTGAAGTTTAACCAAATAGCAAGAGAGGCAACTTTTCGTAGTTACAAACGTAAATGATCATATTTTCTCTCTCTTATTATAGCTAGCAGTGAATTATGAGAGATTCTTATAGTCTCTGTTTGTGCATTTTCATGTTCATTTACGTCGATATGTTTAAATACCAAACAACGAACATGATAAGATATGAACATATCCAGCTTTATTACTGTGATTCGCTTATGGAAAAATCCATAGATTTCATATTCTATCCTATCCAATCTTGACTAGAAATCCAGACGACCAAAAGTAGCCCTTTTGGATTCCCTTGGTGTAGGATTGAACTGCTAAGAAGAGTCCAGTAGGAGTACCATGAGTGGAATGTTTGGGAGGGTTTGATCCATCCTTAGGAAGATCAGAGAAAGTAATGTGGTAAGAGAGTTCGGCTACAAAACATAGTCCTCATTTGGTTGCAATAGTTTCTAACGAGGGGATAACACATGCTAAGCTCTTTTGGGTGAGCTAGTGGGATTGCTTCATAGTCATGATGAAAGACAGAAAGAGATTACCCCTTCATTCCATCCTCATTCAATTTATGGTCTTTTCTTCATTCCATTCCAACATCAGCATTTATATATACTTCACAACACTATGCTATTAGGATTTACATCCTAAACATCAGCAAGGACAAACCTGCCTAAAACAATTTCTTACTTTAGGCAATCTAGAATTGCAAACGGTAATTACAACTTCTCCATGCTAAAATTACTGGAACAATCATGGTTCCGGAACATATCACAATCATAAACAAGTCAAAAACATAAGTAACCTTGCACATAACCTACCTAAGTGAATCCTCTCCATGGTTCAGATCATACAGCTGCACGGGATCACCCATGTAAAGTTCCTCCTCTATCCTGTTGCAACTGAAATCTTCCAAACCTGAGAACATAACCGGTTGAGATCATCTCAAAAATCAGATTGTGGCATCTTGGAAACCCTATCTGCTGATTGAGTTGCGCCCTTATTTCAACATTCCACGCAGGACTGCTGTCAGCCCCTTCAAAGTTCTAAAGCCAGTACACAAAACAAAAACCAGTTATGCCTATATCAAGCACAAAAACAGAACCCACCCGAGTCCACCAACTCTGCACTATGTAATATACACATCAAACTAAGTTAAAACCATAGCAAGCTCTTTATTCAAGCTACATTGTCTTGAATAAGAGCAATCAATCTTATCCTCCAGATTAGACGATTTTCCTGACAGGAATTTACTATGTGTTCGACAAACAAGCCCAAGTATGAGGCTGCTCAGTGCACTCGTCTGATTGATTTGAAGTCTCAGAGTGAGTCAATCGGAGACTGGACAGAGAAGACACAGCAGTCCTCGCCGCTGACCTTCTTTGCTTGCGCAGTGGGTTTGTCCGTCAACAAAAAAGCGGCAAAGCGAAAGGCAAGTGTCTATGGACCAGACCCAACCCGGTCTGATTTGTTGTAGCAATTCCCCACGAGTCTGACTATGCAAGCTGAATGAAGCAGGCTTTGGACGCAAGAACCTCAAATTTCTCTTTTTGGTGTTTGCTGTCGACTCTCCTCGTAATGTTGTGTTGTTCCTCTACTCGAATTTGCTTGGGGAATTTTTTTACTACAAAGAAAATTTGCATGGGGAAGTTTTTATGCAATGGGGCATCCTCCGCAAAATAAAACTCTGGTTAGGTTTCTCCCATGCACAGTCTGGACTAAGACTAGACTGGAGATTACTCTGTGAAGATTGGCTATAACATAATTAGGGAGATTCGAGAACAGAGCAGTAAACGTGACAGCCTCATCCTCTCATCAATATCCTCGCTCTCTCTGGACCAGGATCTCCAATTTTTATTATGGGGAATGTGTCAGAATGCTTTGCCTACGAAAAAAATCTATTTCAGCGAGGTATGGTGAAGGAAAGCACCTGCGAGATATGAAGCAGCAGCCAGAATCAGTAGAACAGCTCTTTTTGCTCTGTCTAGGACCCATCAAATTGGTCGGACCCTGCAATACAGACTCAAGTCTCACCCGTTGGCCTCGGCCGAAATTGACGAATGGCTACTAAACTTTAGTCACACCTCAACGAGCTTCGACCTCCTAGCTACTGTACTCTGACGAATCTGGAAAGTAAGAAACAACGCATTTTCGTAATGCGAAGCCAAACCCAAAAGGAATCTCGTTAGTTCAGCCGTGGGCTGAAAATCTTCTCTTATGAACCAGGACAAATCGAAAAAAGAAGGAGCAAGCTAATAGGGTTTCTCACCTCAAATCAACATGGTGGTCAGTCTCTGCAGGATTCGTCGATCGGAGCTATTTGCATACAGCGAGAGACAATCCGCCCTGTACAAATCCTAAATTCCTTGGCGCGCGAAATAAACAGAAACAAGTTGCTGCAGACAGAGACTATTGCCTTTGGTGTCCGTCGGCTAGACATGCCCACGGTGCCGAACCGGACGGTTCCGAAACCCGGACGGTTCCGGTTCGGAACCGGAACGCCGCCACCGATTCCGGTTCGGTTCCGAACCGGAAACCGGAATCGGTGGCGGCGCCGGCTTCGGTTCCGACCGGAAACCGTACCGTGTTCGGAACGTCCGGTTCGGAACCGTGGGCATGTCTAGCCGACGGACCAAAAGGCAATAGTCTCTGCTCTGCAGCACTTGTTTTCTGTTTATGTTCGCGCGCCAAGGAATTTAGGATTTGTACCAGGGGCGATGTCTCTCGCTGTAGCAATAGTCGATCGACGAATCTGCAGAGGGACTGACCCAACCAAGAGTGATTTGAGGTGAGAAACCCCTATTAGCTTGCTCATTTCCCCTTTTTCGATTTGTCCTGGTTTATAAAGAGAAAGATTTTCACAGCCACGGCTGAACTAACGAGATTCTTTGGGTTTGGCTTCGCATTACGGAAAATGGCGTTGTTTCTAATTTCCAGATTCGTCAGAGTACAGTAGCTAGGAGGTACGCACAGCTCGTTGAGGTGTCTAAGTTTAGTAGACATTCCGTCAATTCGGCCGCGAGCCAACGGGTGAGGGGACTTGAGTCGTATTGCAGGGTCGACCAAATTTGATGGTCCATTAGACAGAGCAAAAGAGCTGTTCTACTGATTTCTGGCTGCTGACTTACTTCATAATCCGCCAGTGCTTTCCTTCACCATACCTCGCTGAATTATGATTTTACTTCGTAGGCAAGCATTCTGACACATCACCATAATAAAAATGAGATCTGGTCCAGAGAGAGCGAGGATATTGATGAGAGGATGAGGCGTCACGTTTACTGCTCTGCTCGAATCTCCACTTAATTAGTGTTAATAGCAATCTTCACAGAGTAATCCTCCAGTCTAGTCTTAGTCAAGGACTGGCATGGGGAAGAAACCTAACCAGAGTTTATTTTGCGGAGGAGGCCCCATGCATAAAGAAAATTCCCCATGCAAATTTTCTTTGTAGTAAAAAAATTCCCCAAGCCAAAATTCGAGTAGAGGAACAACACAAACATACGAGGATGAGTCGAAGCAAACACACAAAAACACAGGACAATTTGCAAGGTCCCTTGGATCCAAAGGCACTGCTTCCATTCAGATTGCACATAGTCGGACTCAGTGTGGGAATGCCTACAACAATAATTCCAGACCGGGTTGGGGTCTGGTCCATAGGACACTTGCTTTCGCTTTGCCCGTTTTATTAGTGTTGAACGACAAACACTGGCGAACAAGCAAGAAGGTTTATTCCCAGCACACGGCGAGGACGACTGCTGTTGTCTATTCTCTGCCCAGTCTCCGATTGCGACCTCAAACTCTATGAGACTTCAAATCAACACAGACGAGTGCACTGAGCAGCCTCCATACATTGGGCTCGTTGGTACCGCTCAACCCACATAGTAAATCCTTGTCAGAAATCGTCTAATCTGGAGATAAAGATTGATTGCTCTTATTCAAAGACAATGTAGCTTGAATAAAGAGCTTAAGCTATGGTTATTTACTGTAGTTTGATGTGAGTAGCTATAGTACATATGTCGCAGAGTGACTGGTGACTCGGGTATGCGGTTCTGTTCTGGTGTTGATATAGGCATAAACTGGTTAGATTGTTTTGTGTACTGGCTTTAGAACTTTGAAGGGGCTGACAGCAGTCCTGCGTGGAATAGTTGAAATAAGGGCGCAACTCAATCAGCAGATCACAGGGTTTCAAGATGCCAACAGATCTGCTTGATCTTTTGGAGATGATCTCAACCGGTTATGTTCTCAGGTTTGGAAGATTTCAGTTGCAACAGCAGATAGAGGAGGAAATTCTCACATGGGGGATAGCCGTGGACAGCTGTATAGGATCGACATGGAGAGGATTCACTTAGGTAGAGTTATGTGCAAGGTTACTTATGTTTTTGACTTGTTTATGAGTGTGATATGTTCCGGAACCAATAGATGTTCCACAGTAAGAATATTCCTAGAGCATTGGACGGAAGCTCTCTCGTACATTACAGATTTGCACCAATTCTACGATTGCCTAAAGTAAGAAACTGGCTATCCTTATACCTGCGCAAGCCATTGTTCTTGCTAGCGATGCTTAGGATGTAATACCCCCTAATAGCATAATCGTTGTGAAGTAATATAATGCTTGAGGAAATGGAATGAAGAAAGGACCATAAATTGAATGGGAAGGGAATGAAAGGGTAATCTCCATTTCTGTCTTTCATCATGGACTATGAAGCAATCCCACCTAGCTATAACCAGAAAGAGCTTAGCATGTGTTATCCCTCGTTAGAACTACTCATTGCACCAAAAATGAGGACTATGTTTTGTAGCCACGAACTCTCTTACCAACATTACTGTCTCTGATCTTCTCCTAAGGTATGGATCAAAACCCTCCCAAACATTCCACTCATGGTACTCCTACTGGACTCTCTTAGCAGTTCAATCCTACACCAAGGGAATCCAAAAGGGCTATTTGGTGTCTGGTCTAGTCAGGATTGGACTAGATAGAATATGAAATTCTATGGATTTTGCCATAAGCGAATCACAGTAATAAAGCTGGACTATGTTCATACTTTAATCATGGTTCGTTGTTTGGATATTTAAACATATCGACGTAAATGAACATGAAAATGCACAAACAGAGACTAAAGAATCTCTCATAATTCATGCTAGCTATAATAAGAGAGAGAGAAAATATGATGTCATTTACGTTTGTAACTACGAAAAGGTTGCCTCTCTTGCTATTGGTTAAACTTCAACATGAACCACAAAGATACACAAGAGAATGAGTTTTGACTTCTCTTTGCTTTCATAGACTTTTGGTCGTGAACCAGAAAACTACTAAGGGAGAAGAAATTTCGACTGTCTTGCATTTTCGTAGAGTTTTGACTGTGAAACTAAAAAAACTACAAAGGAAGTGGCGAAACTTCACAAGAACCAGAGATACGTAGGAAAAGAAGATGGAGATTTCTAGATTTATTTTAGAAACTTCATTGCCCCACATTCTTCAAGAATTAGAAAGATCATTTTCTAGTTCGAGAATTATTCATTAAAATCCAGATTCTTCTACTTCATTTTCTTTATACTTTTTTCTTTTTATTTTCGTTATTATTTTATTCTTTCCATCATTTATTGACAAAAATTTTATAACAATAAACTATACTACCCATACCTAAAATGTTTAATGATTTGATAGAAATGAAGTGTTTATGTATATGCACAAAATATATATTATGCGGTAGGAAGACCTAAAATTTAAAGAAATCATATTTGAATCAAATAACAATGATTTTATTTTCTAATATTGGACGTCAAGTTTCATCTTCATACTATTTGAGTATTATTTCATTTTATTATTTAAGAAGTTTGTTATTTGAGAAAAAAAATAGCTTTAGACACCATGAATATAAGAAATACGATCCATCTTTATCCGGCCTTCCCCATGGATAATTTTATCCAAAACTTATATCCCCGTTATATCCCACTCTATAAGCCTCCTGGGTGGGAGCCAAACACAGGATAGGATAAATTTTATCCTAGCGTTAATTTTTATCCTGACTACTAAACGCAGCCGAAGTTGTTAGAGTTGGATGTCAATGTGTCTTTTGAAGAAATATGCGAAAGAAAAAAAGGTAACTATGCACTTGAAACCAAAATTGTGCGCGCTTTCTGCCAAGGAAGAATGGCATCTTGTTTCCCTATGGAAATGAATGTCAATTCCTTCAACACATGGCAAGTTGGGTATGGAAGTCAAAATTCCGGTGTGCATTCCAATTGCACAATTATGCTGAACACGATTCCTTATGAGGTGCAAATAGAAATAGAAATGAGGACTGTACACAATCTGAGGTTCCTACGTGCTTTTCATGGATAATCAACACATTCTATTTCCTGTGTTTCACTTCTCAATCCGGTTGAATGTTAATTTAGGCTTCTTTCATTCCATGTCCGGATTAACTGTTAACTAGTGGAAATAGCAAGTATTTCTATTCCAGATATCACACTGCATTTACTCAGGTCATGTGGTTTTGCTTTTGGTAGTGTCAGAAGCGTTGATGCAATGCAGCAATCGTGCCAAAGAGGAAGAGGAAGGATAAGCAAGGCCTGAATCAGGTAGGATAAATGTCCTTTAGTTTCCTCGTCTATTCTCTTTCAATGCATGGAGGGAGTTCTAATAGTTGAATCTTCTATGCAGCAGCATGGGCAAATAAAATCAAAGACTCTGCCTAGTTCTAGTATCTCTCAAAGAGAAAGAATAGGAAATTGGAGGTGACTTCTGATGGTTGTCTTTGCTTGCTTATGTGTATCATATTATGTTAACCGAATTTGTTCTTTGTTTCATGTGTTATAGGAGGAGAAACAAAAGGCTGTGCTTCTATCGAAAAAGCATGGAAGTGTTGGAGTATGTAAACTGCCATTTGCTTTTAATGTGGATGACTGATGCTACACGTAAAGGCTTTGCCTACTTGTTGAGTATGCATAATTTCCTCCTTCAGGAAGCACGAGATTCCAGATTCTGCATACTCACTGCTGCAGTCATCGCAGAATATTGGAAGGGTGTTTTATTGTTTTTTTTTACCCACTTGTTGCTAGCTAAAATATTTGTCGGCCACTACTTAGCCAGATGCATGTTTTCTCTTTAGGTCGAACCTATGCGTCAAAAACGTTTGAAGGTTGTGCAATGTTCCAAGGCCGGGCTTAGAGCTACCCTTGGAAGCAGAGATGTTCACAATATTCTAGTGAGAGTTAGCATGCATCGGAGAGCTGTCGATCACTTTGTGAGCAGGATGTTGGCAACAATGGTATTTTGGAGCCAACTAAAGCACAAAAGAGATGTATAGATGGTGGATGTGCTCCTTTGACTCTTCTCAAGAATTGGTTGGTAGCAAAAGTTTGACACTGGTAAGGAATCAACTGAGCAACTTCCGGTAGAAAAGCTGCCTACAGGATACATCAGCGGTGGAAATATGCAAATTTTCACACATAACTCGCAATCATGATGACAGAGAGAATGCTGCTGCTTGGTATGCTCGAATCTGGTTTTGCTAATTCTGCATATGAGTTTTGTGGGCTAAGGTTGCATATGCTATTTTGAAATAGAATTTTCTGAGTTGAGATGTCCCTAGCATCCGGTAGCTTTGCTGATTCAAAATAATTTTGTCTTGCTGTGTTTAGAATGGGTACCGAGTTTGAAATATTTCTAATTGCCAATATGGTTAAAATTAAGAATTAAGTTTGCACGTCTGTCCATGCATTTGCCTGTACACAGTCATGTCCATGCATATTGCGCACATGCCAGTGTGCCTATAGGCATGTGCTTGTGTATGCATTCACATGTAGGCGGCCTGTGTTTATGGGGTGGGCATGGGTGGCCATGCATGGGGTAGTTAGGTGTTCGTGTAGGAAGACTGTGCTTGGGCTGTGTAGTGGATGTCTGCGTTCCGCTTTGTTGTGTATTGAATGTATTAAGAGTATCTTACAAGGATCCTGAAAAAACTGTGGTAGTAGTTTTGACAGGTCCTTTCTTTCTCAAATCATAATATGCTTTTACCGTTGAATTTCGGAGAAGAATCCAATGAGATTAGGGATGTACATATGCATCTTTTTAATATAAATGTTCAGGAACATGTTACTTATATATGCACTTGCTCTATGTAATCTTGCACGTGAAACAGCTCCTTCTCGCCTGTAAAATTTTCTAAATAACCACGTAGTGTCTTATAGTTATTGAGTATGTGAAGAAAACAGATGGCCGCTTCATACTCTTTGTGAGCAAAAGTTTTAATCACTGAAATTCTTCCCCTCGTTATTGATCATTAATTTCTAACAAAGATGTGTGTTAGTTTTGACCAGATAATTCCAAGATCACTTGTTTTCCTGTGATGTGATAATTAGTTACATGATGGATCTCAATTTGCATCTCTCTCGCACAGATTACAGTGTTTACTCTATAGAGTATGTATGGTAATGAAATATGCAGAATTCTCTCCTTGTAACTTTTTCGTGGTCGTTGGTTATAAGGATTCTGGGATTTGAATGCATGGCAGGAAGGGCAGAGGATACTTGAAATCAGAGTCTGACAAGACAAGCCTTTCAGAATTATGCGGGGCTAGTTGCTACCCCTACTATAGTGCATGTATAGAGGCCAAGGAATTTGAAGACAATAGAAAAGATCTTCCAATAGTCATGATGGAGCAGGAGAAAAATGGAATCTATTAATTACCATTCCACTGTTATTATCTGCGGAGAGAACAGGCTGTGGTAAACAACACCGTCCACCGGACACAGGTAAAGCAAGTCTTTGACTTTGTATTCTATAGCGAAAAGATGTTGTGCTTTGCAACTTATTTGGAGTGATTTTGACAAACACTTGCTTCTACAATGTTTTCAGTTTTGTTGAAGTGGGATTTGGTTCAAACCAGTCTACTGTGCGGAGTGGAATAATAGGTGTAAACTCAACCACGTGGTGCCGTCCTTGCTACTGCAAAGCGCGTGCATGTGGAACTTGGTTCTTCAATGGGTAAAGAGGTGGGCTTCAAGGTAGGTGTGATTAGACAACTTGCAGATGGTTGTGCCGTCAAGTTTATGACTGATGGAATCTTATTGTGAGAAGTTCAGGTTCGCTTCATTCAACTCTACATACTATATCAAGTCGATGAAGTAGCACATTGATCAGATCTTTGACTTGCTTCGAGCATCGCTATGATTCTTTTTTTTCTTTTTTTTGGTTGCTGGGTTTTCAGAATAAATCTACTGTATATGTATTAATTAGTTGTTCTGTTTTCGATTTCAGCATGTGCCGATTGTAAAAAATTGAAGCTCATCTTTGCCATTGATTACCTAGCGAATTTAAGTCGGAGAAATGAAAGGCTGGAATATAAGTGGGTGAATCTTTTCTTTTTAATCTGATCTGTCTCTGAAAAATAAAATCCCCCATTAAGTAGGTTTGATCTCTTGCCCTGTTGGTCATTTTGCGAGAGTCCTCAGGGACCTTCCGAAGTTTTGATTATTTGTTGATATGAACCTGGCATCAGCCAATTTATACTTCCATACTACAGGTGGTTTTGTGTTTCCCCTCAGAATGTCTTATTCTACAAGCATGCTTTGTTAGGGTGGAGAACAGTGTACACTGCTTTGTTGACGTCTTTATCAAACTTAATGTGCAGAATGACTTTTTGTGAAGCGTTACTCCGTCATTGTTTGGATGAGCTCATGAGAGAAGCTTGAATACAGACAAACTTATTGGATGTTATCGCACATTGTACAATGTTATCGCACATTGTACAATTACGTCAGCTGACAATTGTTGGTATGATTCATTCTTGATCTATAGGATATCTGTGTCTTTCTAGAGATTGTACTCAATCTTTGTGTGATTGTAGGATCTGTTTGAGAAACAGCAGAAAATATTACAATTAGGACAATGTCTGAGTCCTGAAAGCGTGACTTTTCCATTAAAACTTGTGTTAATGAGTGGCACCTTGCGAGTAGAAGACTTGTTTCTGGAAAAAGGTTATTCGTGATCCTCCTCCAGTGTTGGAGGTTCCTACTAGGCCAATACCAGTCACTATAACATTTTCCAAAGAGAACAGAAATTTTAGACTATATTGGTCAAGCATATAAAGCGTATAGAAGAGTAATTTCAATAAAACAAGAGGCTGCCACCTGGGGCCATACTTGTTTTTTGTTACTCGACGGAGGGAAGTTTGAGCATTTATGTCAGAAGCTTCGCAAAGCGTCAGACAGATAATGAACAAAACCTCTGAGGAATTGGAGTGAATGATCAATGCAGTTTCTGAGTTAGGCAATACACGAAGGGAGTCAATTTAAAAGAATTTCCATGAGGCATACCAGCTTGATACTAACCATGTGCCCCCGCAAACGGATAGGTTAGTCTTATGAGGAAGATCAGGTTGATGTGAGTGAGGAAGAGTCAGATGTGTCCCAGGATTCGGGTTCAGATGGTGACTGGGAGACTATTGATGATGACGTGGCATCCGCTGGACAAGAAAAATCCATCAGAGTGATGGTGGCCTTTCTGAAGTTTCGAGGAGGAGGGACACATTTGCTTCAATAAGAGCTGCTTTCGAAGCTCTGACTAATAAAATTTCTTCAAACTGCAAGACCACAAAACTCAACCAATCCAGGAGGACACTCAGATGGACTGGATCTAGTATGGGGAAGAAAGGGACACATAATGGTCTTATGCTTGTCCGATGCATGTCTTGCCACTTTACGCAATGCTTCCTGCAGCACAACAGCTTCCGTGTATCGAGGAGGTCAAGGAAGGCACACTCACTAGTGGTTATTGCAACAAATGTCGCGGAAATATTCCCGGATAAAGTATGTAGTTGATACTGGAAGAGAAAAGGTGAAGAGCTACAACTCTTCCGATGGGATGGAGATGTATGAGATACAATGGATAAGTAAAGCATCAGCTGCCCAGCGTGCTGGAAGAGCAGGACAGAAACTGGTCCTGGTCTTGCTACCATCTCTATTATTCTGCAGTCTTTAATAACATATTCTATGACATTCTCGTATAGTATATACGCTGAAATATACTGAAAATGTATACCTGTTGACGGGGTTGTCCTTCTCATGACAAACCTACTCCATGGGTATTGGTAGGTATCAGGCCTAAATATACAATCTTTGCTTCTACTAGATAATAATTTGATTTTCACTGTGAAAGTACAACGATGTTTGCTTCTTCATGTAGACATGTCTCAACTGCATCACTTTCATCTTGGTGCAACATGGCTACATAAAACTGCCTTTGCAAGGTGTTGCTGCATGCCCTTTTTATCTATGTTTGTGTATTTGAGTACATAGTATATTCATGGCCACGCTCCTTAAGCTGCTAACATCACACATGATGGTCATTATTGTTTTAACCTCACCACTGTGTGTTTGATTATTTAGCGTCGGACCATAGAGGTATTGCTTTTAGATTTTTGCTATTTAAGGGTGAGCATGGGTTCAGGTAGAACCTGGAACTTGAAACCAAACGGTTGAGACCATTATTGATTCCAAGTTCCAAGGTATGCCAGGATTGGTTCTAGGTTCTAAAAATGGAGAACTTTATTCCGACGAATAGGTTCCGGGGGATCTATAACTTGTAAGCAAGTTTTTGTATTTTTCTTGTATATGTCTTCGTGCGTATCTGCAGTAATCCACGACATCCGAGGATGAGTGTGTAATCTGGAACTACTACTTGGAACTTCCATTTACGGCAATATTATGACCGAGACTTTTACTTATTAATACTTCAGATTATTCGTGTGTCTGTATTTAAGTAGTGTTAGTAGATTGTAGTAGCAATGGTGGTTATTGTAGGTGATGATTCACTTCATCGTTCATTAAGAGTACGGGGGACTAGGTAGACCTTGGACCAATCCTGGAACTTCCTATGACATGGTAGGTTCTAGGTTCTAAGGTATATAGGTTCCAGGTTGTAGAAAAAATGAGGAACCTATTTCGACAGATCAAGATGCTAGATGGAATCTACACGGAAGATGGAGCGCTAGCACCCTAATTGGTTATTCAGGGTTGCAAAAATTTTCATTTCC
>JAGVVM010004001.1:0-33336 GCA_019149425.1 Psidium friedrichsthalianum
GAGTGGGCATGTGATTTTTAGTTATGTTGTAACAATTGCGTGAATTAGGCGATTTTGTCCATGGAAGGAAAATGATGAATGTATGGTAGGTGTAAAGTAGATAGCTTGCAAAATGTACAAACAATGAGGATGAAAATGAGGACGTTGTTGGTACCGCCCGCCCCGATCTCGTCAACTTCTCCTCCTCTCTGTCTTCTTTTTCAATTTTTTTTCCCTGACAACGAAGTGTTTCAAGACTTTCCGAGTACATATTTAGTGAAGAGATGCACTCCTAAGATACACATATGAGTTGTGTTTTAGAGAAATTCCACATAAAAAAAATTGATATGGCATTGAACAGTTAATATATCTTAATTGGATTCATAATTTATTGACTTAACCTTTCAAGTGAAGGAGAGTCTAACCAAATATGTTCATGGACTGGACTGGGCTCTCTCTTAGAGATTTTGAAAACAGAAAAACGTTGGATATGGCGAAATGAGATTGAGAGATTAACAAAAACTTATTTAATGGGACTACAATAAAAAGTTAGAAGTATCAAATCTAAAAGTGGAGCACTAACGGAAGAGGGAAAAGTAAAAAGAAAATGAATAAAATAAAAACAGAAAAGGTAAAAAATAAATAAAAATTTCAAAAAGATAAAAGATAAAAATAAAAATGACCTTCGATTAGATCATTCTTTGATGTCATTTAAGCATTTTCATATCCCTTACTTTAAAAATAAAGAACAGGGTTCGGACCCCATTTGAAATTTTCCCGGAAAAAAAGCGCCCAGGTCCATAACCTCACACACCCAGACAGCCTCTTTCTCCTTTTCCTTTTCATCCACCTCCTCTCTCTCTCTCTCTCTCTCTCCCTTTGCCTCTGGAATTCCTGTCAAGCGAGGAAAACAAACATCGGCAACGAGTCCGAGGCTGCAGCGGTTTTTTGTTTGGTCGGTATCTTCCTCTCCTCTTTCCTCGATCTTGGTCGAGTGTGTTTGATCTTTCTCTCATCTGGGTTGGTCTCGATGTTGATCGGCGCCCGTCGTTGAGCTATACGGACATGTGGGTCTGGGATCTGCTTCTCCCTCTTTGATTCGTTCATGGCATCGGCCCTTCTTCTTTTGCGAGTTGGTCTGAGTCTAAGTTGCGCGTTGATGTGTTTAGGTGAAAACCTGCGTGCTTGTGATTTTTCTTTTTCCAGATCCTCGTGTTAGGATTTATCTTTTTCCCCCATTTTTAAGCGCATTTTTTTTTTCCAGAGCAAAAAGCCCGCTTTTGTGTGATTTCTCAATTCTTTCTCCATTTTCGAGGTGATGCGGGGATTGGGAAAGCTTAGGTTGAAGCTGGGTTGATGTTGTTTGGGATCCTTCCTCTGATTGTGTATCTGAACTCGGGCGAGCTTTATGTGATATGCATCTTGCTTTTTGAAATTGAAAAGCAAAAACTTTTTCTTTTTGGGGGTTGATAAGTAGATTGAAAGCAGAATTTCGTCAGCCTTGCCTCCCTCTCCTGTAAGTGCTCACTGCTTGCTTAGTGCTTAGTCCCTTTGCTTCGTTTCTCCGTCTCTCCGTCTCTTTGCAAGAGTCTCCGTCGCGGCTCTCGCTCTCTCGGTTGCTCTGCCCAATCTAGCGAGCTAGCTCTTTGATTCCTAGGTCACTTTGTGTTCGTCGGTTTGTTCGTCGTCCTTGCGGTTTTGGCTTTGTTTGTGTGCTTTGATCCAGTGTCTTGCTTCGGGCTTGTGAAGCTCACTCGAATCAAGGTTCTCCGTTTTCGTAGCTCTCCCGTCACTTTCACTTCTCATCTTCTCTTTGGACTTCCAAGTTTTCCGGTTCTAAACCATTCTTCCATGGAGAGAGAGAGACTGACAAGCTTAGGCTACGTGTGGTAACGTTTCTATTCCCGGAATAACTTTTGTAATATAAACACTTTTTTTCTACAGAAACACGTTTGATGATTTACAAGAGAAATTTTCAATTCTCGAAACAAAAAAGGAATAGAAATGTGTTTGATAATTGTAAAAAAAATTATGTTTCATAATTTTACTCATTGTAAATGATTTGATTTCCCAATTAAATTTTTATTATTTCAAATTTTTTTTTTTTTATTTTTTATTTTTTTATTTTTTATTTTTTATGTGCTTTCTATAATTGTTTTTTATTTTTTATTTTTATTATTTCGATTTTTAATATTTTTTATGTTTATTTTTTATTTTTATTTTTTAGAAAAAATTATTTTTTATTTTTAGTTATTTTTTATAATTTCGAATTTTAAATATTTTTATTTTTTTGAAAAGATATTTTTTATTTTAAATATTTTATTTTTTAAAATTTTTTTGAATTACTTTTTTAATTTTTAATTTATTTTATTTTTATTATTTCTATTTTTAATTATTTTATTTTATTTTATTTTGAAAAAATATTTTTTTTTTTAAATTATTTTTTATTTCTTTAATTATTTTTATTTTTAATTACTTTCAGGAAAGTTTTCCTATTGTTTCTAAAAAATTATTTCAAATGTGTTTCTAAAAAGTGTTTCCTGGAACACAAAAGCAAGTTTTTTTTTTTTGTTTCTTATTTTTGCTTCAAAAGTGTTTCTATTTGTTAAAAGTGTTCTCGGAATATTTTTTGAGAATATTTTTTTTTACCATACGCGTTTTTGTGTTCCCAAAGTGTTCCCGGAACACTTTGGGAAGTATTTCTTTGAAGCGTTACCATACGCAACCTTAGCTACTAAACCGCAGCGATTCTTCTGTGAAATCCTCTCTTCCTTGTCAACGGCATAAGTTCTAGAAAACCCGCACTTGAATTTCTTCTAACCTTCCGAATATATAAATGTCAACGGCATATGTTTAAAAAGACCTGCGCGATGCTGATACATTGATTTTGCTTAGTTGGATTATAGAAAAATCCGATTTTTATGTATTTGTCTTGTGGGGTTTTGACTGTGGTCAATGCTATTGTCAGTTTGGTGGCTTGAGTGAGATTACAATTCGTCTGGGGAATTATTTTTATGGTGTTAAATATCAGAGTTTAGTGATTCTCTGTTCAACCTTGCCAGTTTTGATGGGTAACATTTGCTGGTCAAGTTGTTCAAATCTCTCAGCCTAGCAAGCCACTGATTAATGCAGGCAATGTCTGAAAATATCGGTCGGGTCCTGTCAAAAAAACCTTGCTCTGAAATTCTTTTTCATGACTTAACATAGCCTTTTGATCTCAGCTGCAAAGAAATCTTACTGGGATTGGAAGAACTTCATTTTTTGTTTGCTGACTTTGAGCGGTATTATCCTTAATCCTAAAAGTGAAACGGTGAGATGAAAATCCAGCGGGAGGAATTATATAGATACATTTTTGGTTGTCAGATAATATATGCAAAGCTATTTTGACATTTCAGTTTCTTCACTAGAGCTCGCTGAAATTGTTTCAGTCTATTTAGAGAAATTACAGAGCAAAGCGGTTGCTTCATGATGGATGCAATTATCATGGGAGGGAAGTATGCTGCTGATATATCCTCCATAAGAGAAGCACTAGAACGTATCGGCTCATTTGTACACAAGACTCCTGTTATCACTTCAGAATCTCTTAATGCAATGAGCAACAGAAGTTTATACTTCAAGTGCGAATGCTTTCAGAAAGGGGTGAGAAGTTCTTAGGTGGCGTGCCTTCCTCATAGTATATGTGTTTCTCCATTTCATTCTTGTTCAAATTTTGCTTTGGCCAAAGGGAAAAAAAAAACGGTTTCAGAATTTGCACAACAAGCGTTCCCTTTTCTTTGGCATGAGTTGTTGTCTAGAACCATAGGCATTTTTCTTTTACAATCACTTTAATGTGGGGTCTTCAAAATCACAGTGGGGCTTTCAAGTTCAGAGGTGCTTGCAATGCCATATGGTCCCTTGATGATGCTCAGGCAGCTAAAGGGGTTGTTACGCACAGCAGGTAAGTTTGACGTTCAAAGGTGTTCTAGACTCTTGCTTTCCTGACTCATGCTTTAACTACCGCCAAATTCTATGAGTTTAGCGGAAACCATGCTGCAGCATTGTCCTTGGCTGCAAAATTACGAGGGATTCCAGCATATGTAGTGATACCAAAAAGTGCACCAAAATGCAAAATCGATAATGTCGTTCGCTACGGTGGTCAAGTTATCTGGAGTGAGGTGACAATTAAGTCAAGGGAAGAAACAGCTTCAAAAGTGTCGCAAGAAACTGGAGCGGTTCTGATTCCTTCGTCCAATGACAAACATATAATAAGGTACTAGATTCACTATAGTTTTTCTCGCCTTTTTTTTATAATCACATCGTCCATAGTCTAAAAGCTGAGGAATTAAGGAATTGGTGATCTGGAACTTGTAATTTTCTTGATGAATGCTTTCAAAATAATAGAAAAACTTAAATTGCAAGTGAGAGGCAAGACTGCATTGCGATTGAGCTTAAGCGACTTTAGTCCATTCCTTCTCTTGCTCTTTTCGTTTTCGATTCTTTCAGCTTCCACATTCAACTGTGAAATTCCTTCTAGATGTAGGTCATGATACTGTAATGGCCAGATATTATCGTGTGATTCCCGATTTAAACAGGGGACAGGGAACATTATGTCTGGAGCTTCTGGAGCAGGCCCCACAAATAGACACTATAATAGTTCCAATAAGTGGTTTGTCTGATCACCTTTCCCAAGTCCAATGTTCCGGTCCTACATAGTTGTCATCCTCATGCAGTGCCACTCTTCACTGAAAAAGAGGCAATCCAAATTTTTTGCAGGAGGTGGTATGACTTCGGGAGTGGCATTGGCCGCCAAATCAGTGAACCCAAGAATTCGAATTTTGGCTGCAGAACCTAGAGGGGCGAATGACGCTGCACAATCTAAAGCAGCTGGAAGGCTTATAACTTTGCCCGAGACCACACACCATTGCTGATGGGCTTCGAGCTTCTCTAGGAAATCTTACATGGTAAGTATCTTACTGAGATTGTTATAGTCCTAAGACCGAACACATTTGTTTGATATTTCCTATTAGTCAGTTCTCAAGGACTTAATATATATTTGGTGCTTCTATATGTAAGTTTGACGCAACTTGACAGAATTGCATGCTATGAGGCTGAGCTGACCTTTTTTTTTGGACCAACTGATTTATATGCTTCTGGATTTCGTGCGACTTCCAATTCATCTTCTGGTGGAGCAGGCCCGTAGTACGTGATTTAGTCGACGAGGTCATAGTTGTGGACGATGCAGACATCGTGGAAGCGATGAGACTCTGCTTTGAAATTCTGAAAGTGGCAGTGGAGCCAAGTGGAGCCATCGGTCTTGCTGCTGTTCTATCGGAAAGCTTTAGAAGTAATCCTGCTTGGAAGGACTGTAACAATATAGCGATCATCCTGTCAGGAGGTAATGTTGATTTGGGTGTGCTTTGGAACTCTTACAAAAAATGAAGGGGATGGTAAATTACTAATATGTGCTCTTTAAGGAATCTGCCTCATCAGGCAACGAAGATTTTCGTCTTGATTACTCCCTTTGAAATAATGTTCTGTTCTGAATAATCAGCCAGAGATTGTTATTTCTGACTCTTTGCATATGGGAAAACCGTTCTATTTTATTTGTCATCTGTGAACTGGTGAATTTTGTAACAGCGTCAATGCAACGCTTTCTTTCAATTACTGATGTAGTTTGTGATGTGTGCCCTCATTTTTGTTGTCAATGCCGTAGAAGAAACAGCGTACGGTTTCTGCACTGCTCTTCCTTCCTGTTGACTTCATCTGCATCGTCTTTTCTCGTGTCTCATGCCACATGAGTCATTGCTAAGTCGTCAAAAAGTAAGAATAAAAATTAAAAAAAAATTGCAAAAATTGTCCATATCAGGCAATATTCAATCAGGATTAGCCTTAGTGACAAAATTGATAAATCGTCAAAAGATTTAGGACTAAATTAATCAAATTGAAAATTGTCCATATCAGGCAATATTCAATAAGGTTTTTTACGTCAATGTTGACAATTTTTGCAATTTTTTTCAATTTCCTGAACTTTTTATTCTTTTTATTCTTTATTCCTTGTTTTCTTTTTCTTTCTTTCTTTTTTTTAATTGTTTTCCCTCTATCACCATTGCCAGCCTGAGTTGATGGCTGCCCTTACGACCTCAAGCAAGAAACGCCCACGCCCAGTGAGGGTTTCCCCTTGCTAGCCTTAGAGGAGGGTAGCTCTCCCTTTGTCGAGGGTTCTCCCTCACTAGATCTGGCAATGGTGACCCTTGCTCAACACGACAAGAGCGGCCATTGCCCAAGTCGGTGGCGATGGCCAATGGAGGGGAGAAAAAGTTAAAAAGACAAAAGAAAAGGAAAAGAAAAAAAAAAGGAAAAAGAAGAAGAATCCAAAAAATCTTTAAAAATTGCCAAATTTGTCCATGTTAGCGATTTACGACCAAAGTTAATCGAAATGATAAAGTTGACAAATCATCAAAATGTTTAGGATTAAATTGACCAAACTGAAAGGTTTATAAATGAATTGTGACAAATACAAAAGGTTTTTGAATTTTTTTTTTTTATAATTGCCCTTTCTAATTTAAAAAAAAAAATCCAAACTTTCGAGGATTCAGACACATCTTAGATCGAATTAAACCAAATCGTTTTCACGTGTAAACCTAAACCCATTCTCGTGGAAGAGTGCGCCGAAAGGGTGGGCGGAAAGAACTCCGGTGTCTGGAACTACGTCAAGGAGTCGGCGCCCATGGGGGACAAATGTGGCATAACTTGCCTAATGAATTGACGACACTGACTTTTCCAGTTATTGGATTATCTGTCCGCCATCGTTTTCTCCAAAAAGATCCCCCATTTCATAGCTCTCTCCGTGGTTTTCGCCTGTCATCTTCTCCTCAACGCTTTCAGATTTCCAATTCTGAAAAAACTCTGCAGTTACCCAGTCCTTCGTGGAGGCTGATGAGCTAGCTGCTCTTCTCTTCGTGGCGTAAGTTTCTGAAAACCCTCCTCATGAATTTCTTTCCAACTTCCTGAATCTATTTGTTCGGTTTGAGCTCGAACCATGTATAGACACAGAGTTCGTAGAGCTTCATAAGCTCATGGTTTTTATCCATTTCTAATTCAGTTGGTTTACCGTGTAGCATGCCAGCGGCATCTTTCTCATCACTTAATGTGATCTCAAAATACGCGCTCGATGCTGAATAGATTGATTTTGCTTAGTGGGTTGGAAAAAGATCCGATCTTTCTCGATTCGTCTTGTGGGGTTTTGGCTGTGGCCAACGCGATCGTCAGTTTTCGAAAGAGACCATGCAAAATCTGGCCCAGAGAGCAATACCAATGGCACCAAATGGGAAAGAAACCTAAAGGAAGAGCCTCGGAATGACAACGGCGGGAGGGAAGTCGCCGAAGCGGGGCGGCAAGGGTCGTGAGGCTTTGAAATCGAGACATGAGTATGAGGATGTCAACCAAGAGCGATGAGTCACAGAGATAGGTGATTAAGAAGTGCCAAGAAGCAAATTCGATTAAGAAGTGCCAAGAAGCAAATACCATAGAAGGCTTAAAGATGGCAACGGAGGCATGGCTAGGATGGGCGTCAAAGGGGAATTGTGGCTTGCCCCGGTACTTGTCTTGAATGACGAAGGTGAGACTTGGAACTAGTGCACAAGGTACACACCAGGTTTCGATGCTTCTAAAGAATACTGCCATCGGAGAAATCTAGAGTGTTTTCTCCTGAATTTGAGTGGTCGCTTAGTGGCGCTGTGCAAAAAATACCCCAATATCGCTTGACAATGGACGGTGGACAGTGCTTTGTGGCTAGCAAATAACAAAAAAAAAAAAAAAGAGGAAATTGCGAAAGAAAAAATTATGGCAAGCATAACACAATCAAGGCTGTGTGACCGTCCGGCAACTTGTTTCACCTATAAATTTAGAACTAGTATACATTGAACTATTTGCAAGAAGTGCCACAACCGGTGGGCAGTGGCCGTCGATTGTGATAGTCCTTGTAAGATCTCTTGAACGGGATCAATCCTAAATCTTTCCAAAGTCAGATTATGATTTGTTCTTTTTATTTGTAAACCTAAAGACATTCCCCCGTTAGACTGCACCAAAAGGTTGGGCAGAGAGAACTCCGGTTTCCTCAACGTTATCTGAACAACTACTACCTAAATTCATCACACATCTTTCTTGTCTAATCTGTCTTACTCTGATGGACTGCTGACCTGTTTTAGAGTAAAACCACCTCTTCAACCCTTCAACTCCTCTGATCTACTTATGTTAGCCATTGGTAGCTTATCAACATCACAGTTTGCATGGACTCTTACAGAAAATTTAGTTCTCTCCTCATTTCTAAACCTTTTTTTTTTTTTGCCAAATACAAAACGATTAAGATTGAATTAAAAAAAAGATCTAAGATTTTTTTTGGCAATTATTCCGCAGGGTGCGCATACAGGGCAAGTGGGATTGTGGAAATTTCCCTTCGTCTCATTAACTACACCCCCTTCTAAAGTTGAAAGCAAGCCGACGTTGATTAAGTAGCTTTGATCACGTGCATGCACTTGATATTCTTATATGTTCATACAATTTCAGCTGGCACTTTTCTTATCAAGTGGGCATTTGATTTAGTCTTTAGTTTCAATAATGGGTGGCATGGACCTTGGGCCTCATGCATTTGGTTGAATCTTTAAATCTTATCTTCTCGTGTTTGTGTTTTGGAGAAGGAATTTGGATTTGCATGGTGACCATCACCCGAGTTCCTACTCACAATAAGTGCAGCAACCCTCGTTGGTGGCTGTTTTGATTTCGAGACGCTTATAAGATCTGTTAAATGAGATCTTAATTGATTCTAAAATCCACAATGTAACTACGACTCATCGGGTTTCAGACACTAGGAGGATCGAATCAGTAATGCTCACCCTACTAAAATCACATTGACAATGTTAATGAACTTGCTCCAAATCTTGACTCTCCACTGTTTCTACTTCACTAGCTGCTTCCTAAGGAAGGTTGCGAAGCTTGCAAGATGACATCATAAATGCTAGAGATATCCCAATTGAATTATAGTATTCATCTGCCAAACGATGTGGTCTATGCGATGAAACACAGTGGTCCTATTTCCACCTCGTTTTAATTTATAGGAAAAAAATACAAATGGTTCTTAAACTTTAGTTCAATATGCAATGTCACCCTGAACTTTTAATTCGTTCAATGTGCTTCATGAACTTTAATTTAGCGTTCAATGTGGTCTATGAACTTTTTCAAATTTTCATATAGTTGAGGGATTATATTAAACCGTTTCCAACCGTTCATTGACCATGTTGAACAAATCAAAGCCTAGAGACGACATTACACATTAGACCAAAGTTCATGAAACACATGTATAAATTAGTCTAGAAATGTGATTGTATGCCGAATAAAAATGTTCATGGATCATTTGTGCTATTGGTTCCTAATCTTTTTTGTATTTATTTATTCTCCAATAATTCAAATATAATAATGGATTGGTTTTTGGTTAGTGGATTTCTATACACCATCGTTTACCCCAAAAGATTCTCCATTTCGTAGCTCTCCCTAGGGGTGAGCAAAAAGCCATAATCCACCCAACCAAATCGGACGGTACTCAACTGGCCGATTTGGATGGTAACCAGCGGGTATTGGTTCGATTTTTTATTCAATTTTTAGAACTGACAAGATTGATTAATTTTCGATTTCAGGTAAGAACTTTCCAACCGGCCCAACTGAATTAGTTCTTTATATATAGTATGAATGTATATTCTTTTGAACGAAATCATCTCCTCAAAGGCCCAAACCTATTTGTCCAAAAAAAAAAAAAAGACCCAAACTCATCACCTCACCCACCCAGGCACCCATGCACGAACCAAAATGAAAAAAAAACCTACTCTCAACCTTAGCTCTCTTCGCTCCTCTAGTCTCGATCTACTCTCAATCTCCCCTTGGCTCTCTTTGTTGGCCCCTCTTGCAATCGTCAACCTCCCCTCACCTCTCTTGTAAGTCATCACTGCTTGCTTAGTACTCAGTCCCCCTACTTTGTCTCTCTGTCTCTTTGCACGAGTCTCCGTCGAGGTGCGACTCTTGCTCTCGCGATCATTCTACCCGATCTAGCGTGCCAGCTCTTGATTCTTAGGTAACTTTTTGTTCGTCGGGTTGTTTAGTTGTTTGGTTTGCTTTGTTGTGTGTTTGATCCGATGACTTGCTTCGGGCTCGCGAAGCTCACTCGAATCAGGTTTTTGCCCTGAGTTACGGGCGCTTGATGCGTCTAAGGCCATGTGTTTGTCCCGGTGAAATGCTGCATTTCTATTTTCTTTGTCATAAATCTGCACTTCAATTTAATATTTATGTAGAGGATTTCTCTCGATGGACTTGTGATCTATGTGCTCATGACCGAGTCACTAACCATGCCAATCTTTCTCTCCACTCGATGAGCGGATGGAATATTGCCAAGAGAAGTCAATATTGTCACACATCACCTTTGTGTTAGTGGGTGTTTGTTTCTATTTTTCCAAAGCATCCACCTCAGTAGTCGATTCAAGTTGGTCTCATTTAAAATTAACAAGAAAGTTCAAGGAAGGGTTTTTGTGATATGGAATAAGTGCCACATGGGGAATGCAATGCCAAAATCCCAAATTGAGCGCTCCTTCTTCAATCGCTAGGATTGGTTCCCTCAGTAGGATTGTAACCGGGATCCAATCAAATAGTCATGGCCATGGTTCCGATTCAAATTTGGAGGAACCGGAACCTTAAATTGTGGTTCCAATTCCAGTTTTGAATCGGTAGTTCTGGGCTAGTTCCGATTCGAGCTAGCAATTTTGAATTGGTTCCGATTGAAAATCGAAAATGAAACCGTCGATTTCGATTCCGGTTTTCAATTACGATTTTGAGTTTAAAAATTAAATTGTAATAAATTTTTATAAATTATAATCAAATTATCAAATATGAATTATGAAATAAAAGAAAATAATGAAATTATGAAATTATGAAATTATGAAAATCGATGGTTCTAATAGTATCACTTAAATTTTCATCATTTTCATTTTCTTCAAAAAATCTAACAATATTAATACATTATATTAAAAATAAATGTGTAGTAAGTTAATAAACACCGGACAAAGTATAAGTTACGTTATTAAAAAATTTTAAAATATCTAATTTTTTGGAACTATCTCATTCCTATGAGTATAAATTAATTTGAGTTATATTATTTGAAATAAATGCACATAATAAATCTTTATATACAAAATATTCATTAGTAACTCATAAATAAAATTCCAACGATTTGGAACATTTCTTAAAAATCTTTTTGGTTTTTCTTCCATTGCTCTACAAAATTTTTAACCATTCTTTCATTATTTGGGAATGTTTTATAAAAATTAAATTGCTATTTTTATTAGGTTGATAAAAATATCAAGATTTTTAATTATCTTGTACACAGAAATTTAAAACATGACAAGTACATCTAATGTGAAAAAATTATTCACCAAAAATGGGTTACAAAACTTTTTCAGTTCAACATTGAAGCGGTATTTGCCGTGGCATTATCAAAACCAATTGAAAATTTTTATTAAACAAATAATATTCTTCTAAAATTTGCATAATTAATTTATAAATATTATTTGCCATATGCCTATCATTAAAAACTCTAAATGCAATAATACTTTTTTGAATATTCCAATCATCATCTATCCAATGACATGTTAGACCCATATAAGAATTAACTTGCCAGTGATCACTCCAAATATGGCTACATATATATGCACATGTTCATTAAAATTCATAAAAATATTGTAAAATATTTTTTCCTTTTTTATAAAGATTTTTGATTTCGCATTTAAGTGTATTTCTAAGAACACATTTTGCTTGTAGAACACATGCATTTTGTATAAATTGATTAAAACTAAATATTTTACCAAAATTAAATGATAAATGTTCAATAGAAATACATTTACCTAATTCTTCTTTATAGTTTTTTTTATTATAACGAAATAAAGGAGAGTGTTAGGATTAACGTATTCAAAAATTTATTGTTGCTTAGTGTCAATTCCTATTTCCATTGGATGTTTTTCCTTAAGATGTCGATTGAATGTTTCATATTTGGCTCCATCGGTATATTTGTATTTTACCCCACAATATTTAACAAACTACTTCATACTTTTTTGGATCTTTATCGAAATTTTCAATCTTCGTGAAGTGGTCCCATACGTCAGATGTAATCTTCTGTTCCTTTGTTATTGACATTTCTTGTATATCGGCAGGAGGATGAAGACTCTATTGCGTATAGACTTGCTCCATATTAGAAAAAATATCGATTTCATCATCTATATTAATCTCCAATCTGCATAATCATGAGGATCAAGAGGATAATCGGATCCCCTTATTGTGCTCTTGCCTCTACCACTAGCTCTACTTCCACTTGCCCTTTTTTTTATAAACAAAAAATATATGATATAATGCAAAAAATATAAGATATGAAAAAAAGAATTTGCAACGGGAAATTATTAAAGGAAATAATATATAAAGAAAATAAAAAATTAGAGAACCCATAACATAATTGAGAGTTAAAGAGAATTTGAGAGAATTGAGATGAAGAAAGAATTTGTATAAAAAAATAAAAGATAGAATGGGTATTTATAATTTTTTAAATCATAGAATAGGAATACACACACACCTTTTTCTTTTGTCAAAGAGCCGTTGCTTACGACAGCTCTTTTTTTTTTTTTCTTTTGAACCTCCAGTTTCGAACTGGTTCTAAGCCGATTCTGGTCCAGTTCAATATTTTAAGGAACTAAAACCGAGCCCTTATGCCATGGACCGATTCCGATTTTGAACCGTGGGTCCAGTCAATCGGCTGGTTTTGGATCCAAACTGGCCCGTGGCCATGACTACAATGGGGATTCAAACTGGACCAAACCGATTCTCTAGTGAATCAATGGAAGGAGCGGATGGTTTACGGTTCATATTTGTAGAACCAGTCTCTAGCGGGCAGTTCTCGATTCTAGAGTGGGAACCACCCATCATAGAACCGATCGCTACTAGTTGTAAGTTGTAGACATCATTCACATGCATGCAAAATAAATAGAATATAAATGTACGTGATGATTCATCAGGGTAGTAGAGAAAATTCTCGAAAATATAGTTCAACACTAATCCCTTTTGAGTAAAACATCATCAAAGATTATTGCGTATAAATGATTCAGCAGCAATTAACTTTTTCAGCATAATACGAAAGTAGTAAGACCAATTACAAAATCCAAATTCTATGTTTTGAACCCAATAGGATTTTGGCGCGAATATGAATTGTATAAATATGAGACATCTGTGAGCCCGACAAATTTCAACCGTTGGATCTTTGGACCCCACATGGAATCTATGCGATCCGAAGGATGAGATCGAGTTTCGCGTGATGGGCCAAACAGCTGTAAAACCATTTGAAACTGAACAATTCTCCAACTTGGGCCGTAGCCCAAAATGAAACCCTAGTTTCCATTTCCTTCTTCATATATATATATATATATATATATATAGATAACCTCATCTTCCCAGATCTTGATCCTTGTCAGTCGTCGGTCTCCGGAAACCCTAGCTAGAGAGTGAGAGAGAGCGAAGATGAAGTACAATCCTCGCGTGACTAGCTCCCGCCGCAAGAACCGGAAGGCCCACTTCACGGCACCGTCAAGTGTCCGCCGCGTCCTGATGAGCGCCCCGGTGAGCTCCGACCTCCGGTCGAAGTACAACGTGCGGTCGATGCCGGTGCGCAAGGACGACGAGGTCCAGGTGGTTCGCGGGACGTACAAGGGTCGCGAGGGCAAGGTCGTCCAGGTCTATCGCCGGAAGTGGGTCATCCACATCGAGCGCATCACCCGCGAGAAGGTCAATGGGTCGACCGTGAACGTGGGGATTTCTCCCTCGAAGGTCGTGATCACGAAGCTCCGGCTGGACAAGGACCGCAAGTCCCTGCTTGATCGCAAGGCCCAGGGACGTGCTGCTGCTGACAAGGAGAAGGGGACCAAGTTCACGGCCGAGGATGTCATCCAGAACGTCGATTAAGAGAGATAGAGAGTAAAGGAAGGTCCTTTGTACTCATTTTGTTCTCCATTCGGTGATAATTTTTGGTTGTTTTCTGACTCCATAAGGTTATTGGCTGATATTTCCAAGGATATTGCTTTAGATGTCTGGAATGCCCTGCTTTTTAATCTACGAACCAGTTGGGTATTCTGTCTCCTACTGTAGTGTTTTGTTTTAATTTGGTGTGATTGCTTTAGTTCTTTCGTGATCAGTCGGGCCTTGTTACGTTGTGACTTTGGATTGGTAATTCAAGGCGATGGTTGTCTGGTGCAGTATTATCTTCCCTGAGACCGTGAAATACCTGCGATGAAAGGGACTCCATAATGAGTTTGGTAATTAATGGTATTAGATAATGCAGTTTACATATTCTCTCAGTTGGTTCTATTCATCCGACGAGATTGATCAGTCCTTAGTGGACCTTGACTAGTGCATCATGCCCATGGATCGGTTTGTAAGCTCTGTGCTAGCTTTTTGGTCTAATGTTGTTGGCTACAGACTGAACTTGACCGGGCAGTAGTGTCGGTGTTTTTCTGCACATTATAACACTTTGAAGTGTTGCATTTAGATGTGATTGTTGTATCAATCATTCTAGCATATTTTGACGTGCTTATGTAGCACCGTTTCCATGCAGTAGTATGAATTCTGTTGAGTATGTACATCCATTGAGTAATTGATCTGGAAATTGTTAACCTTGTGTGAGGTTGAAGTCTTGCCATATCATTCGCTTTTTGCTTGTGGCTGATAAGTAGGGCTGCCTGGATTGTTAGTGGTGCATTGTTTCTTAGAGCGCTCTGCTAGTTTTTCTTCTTTATTTATTGATTTTTTTTCCTTTTCCAGGCGTAATAATTGCTCCTTGTCTAATCTTGTGAGCATTTAAGACACTTTTCTGTTTAGTTTAGAGAATGAGTTGGGTAAACAATCATTGGTCTGGATTTCTATCTTCCTTCTTGGTTAGTTACATGGGTTCTCCTTACTTCGTTTTGCTCAGCTTGCTTCCTATCATAATAGGATGTGTAAATGGTTCTTGAAAATTATAGACAGACTTACCCATTAGGTGATGGATTAGTGCCGCCTCAGAACGGGATAGCTTAATATAATAATGTGGGTAAGAGGTATGAAGTTCCGAAGATTCGGGCAAACTTGCAATACTTCTTGGAGTTTCTTTGGAGCTTTGTTACATGCCTTTGTTTTTGGAGTTGGAATGCCCTATTTCTTGCCTTCTTGCCGTGAAAAGTACTTATTACAAATCTTGCTTTGGAGTGCTCCTGGAGAGCGCATTTGGTATTGTGCTTTGGCAGTTTTTGCCAAGTTGAATAGGTGGAGGATTATGGGGACGAAGCTTGTTGATTTTTTTGCCATCCATATCTGATAAATCATTGTGATTAGCACCAGATTATCAAGTGATCGACGGATGGTTCCTCTGCAGAGGATTTTTGTCATCCATTTCAAATTGGATAAATATGCTTTTTTAAACAGGAATGCATCTGATATGCATTAGAGGCCAGGTTAGTTTAATTCTTTTACCTTTGGTTTGGACTACTCTGCACATCTCCAGTGCATTCTATATGCCTTCCCGAATTTTACAGTCTCTGGGAGAAAGGTATACTCCATAGGCTGTATGGCAACTCTGCCTTTCGTTCAATATGCAATTAGAGTTCGGTCATCATGCTATTAGAGTTCAGTCATCGTTCTATATGCTCTATGTCGAGTGAGAAATAATGAGTATCGGTAACCTTTGGGCCCAATATTTCCCCTGAGCTTTAGTTTGGATTCTAAAGGACTTTGCTCTTCGAGGGTCTGAGACTTGGAGAAAGATTTTGTTGCTGTTTCAACTTGGTTATGTCTTCACATTTGCTTACAGTACACAATGGAGAAGCATATACCTATTTAAGTCTGCCCGGGACATTTCCAGAATTCTTTACTTCGTTTCCATTTGTGTGTCTCTTTTGCTATGTTTGACGGTGTTTATAAATTCGGACCGGTCAAAGAACCGGTCTGGTTTCCAGTTCACATGTCAATCGCTTCAACTGGTTGAACTGTTGGGTTGACATAAAGTAAAAACATGTCGTTTACATATTTATGGAAGCCGATGGACAAACAAAAGCGCTTAGCTCAGTTGGCTTTTGATTTAGGTGTACATGTTTGAGGCTAGGGGTTGAACTCCCCTTGCTGGTAGGTTGGCAATTCGTGCCACTTGTTATTTCCATGCCCTGTAAGAAGGTTGTGTCGGGTCGGAGGGGTGTAAATCTTACTAATCTGAATACCACGCGTAGCCTATTGAGCTGTCTTGACACGAACATGATTGTCTGATAAAGCAAAATGACACGACATACTACTGCGCAAGTTGCAGCTTGAAAGACTTTGGTCAAGAAAATCGCTTCCACGGTGGCGGTTTTAGTGAACCGTGAAACCATTTCTCTTAATTCTAGTGTTATTTCCTGAGAAAATTCCCATCTCATTGCATCAACATTGGAATCAGAAGTCGCATTCCTAAATCCCCAGATATGAGTAGGGGGGGGCATGACCTCGCTAGCGAAGTCGCTGGCCGGCTAGACCCTTGTGGGCAAAAAGCTGGGGCTGTGGCATTTTGCTCCTTCGACGCTCCAACCCCCGGCCATCCCAACTTTGGTTTCCATCTTTCTCTTTCCTTTTTCTTTTCCGTATTCGGCTTTTCTGTCTTGTTTCAATTCTTTGAGCTTTTCTCAGTTTTTCTTTTGCCTTCTTAAATTTTTTGGCCCAATTTTTACGTGGCGCCATTCAGTGTGATCTCATCGAAAAATTATGGAAAAAAAAATTTATATTTGACGAAATGGAACAGATTTAACAAATTTTTTCCAATTGCATAAATGCAATTAGTTTTATGATTAGATTGCAATATTTGAAAGTGGTAGTAGTTAAGAACCTAGTTCCAGGCTTGCCGAAAATAAAGTTTGAAAAATCTGAACTCTGCACAGCTGGCACTCTCTAAAAACAGGTGAGAAGTTCTTTCAAACCGGTTAAAACGTGTTTCTTCTAACATGCACTATAGCTTCTACACATGGATATATTTGGTCCAAATAGAACTCTAAGTCCTGGAGGTGAGAGATACTATCTTGTTATTGTTGATGATTACATAAGGTTTACATGAGTTTTATATCTTGCTCATAAAAACGAAGCTTTCACTTCATTTTTGAATTTTATCAAGAGGGTTCAAAATGAAAAAGGCTATGCTATATCTTGCGTCAAAACTTATCATGGGGGAGAATTTAAAAATCAAAGATTTTCTGAATTTTGTGATGATCTTGAAATTCAACACAATTTCTCTTGTCCTTGCACAACTCAACGAAAATGGAGCAGTTGAAAGGAAAAATTGTTTCCCGCAAGAAACAACAAGAACTCTTTTGATTGAGAGCAAAATAGCTTCACACTTTTGGGCAGAAGCTATTTCGATAGCTTGTTATATTTTAAGTCATGTAACCTTGAGACCAATACTTAGAAAAACCTCCTATGAACTTTTTAAAGATAGAAAATCAAATCTTGCATGCTTTCGAGTATTTGGGTGCAAATTCTTCATTCGTAAAAGTGCTAATGATCATGGCAACAAGTTTAATGAGAAATCGGATGAACGGATTTTCCTTGGTACTCAACAACGAGCAAAGCCTACCGAGTCTATAACAAAAACTCTCGAGTTGTTGAAGAATCTATGAACGTCAAGTTTGAGGAAAATATTCAAAAACAAACTGATCAATCTGAATATGTTCAAGATCTCTCACACGTTCAAGGTGCAGAACATGCTGAAGCCCTTGAAGAAGGTTGAGTCTTTGAAAACAATCAAGCTTCTGAGGCATTCAAAATTAGGAAGATGTCCAACTAACATCGACCAGAGAAGAAGAAAAAAACCCAATTCTCACAACTCAAGCAAAGCTCAAGACAGGAGATTCAACAAGAACTGAAAATACAAGTCCATTCATCCTAAAGAACGTGTCGTTGGAAGTCTAGATTATGGAATCAAAATCAGATCAAGGTTCAAGGAAGTAATGAGCAACATTGCACTAGTCTCTGAAATAGAACCAAAAGGAATTGTAGAAGCTACTTCGGACGAAAATTGGATTATAGTAATGCAAGAAGAACTCCATGAATTCAGGATCAGTAATGTTTGGAAACTTGTGCCAAGGCCCAAAGATCGTCATGTTATAGGAACAAAATAGGTATTCAAAAAAAAAAAAAGGCTAAACGATAAAGGAAAAGTGATTAGAAACAAGGCAAGATTGGTGGTAGAAGGATATTCACAAGGAGAATGGATAGACTACAATGAAACATATGCTTCTGTAGCCAGGTTAGAGGCTGTAAGATTACTTCTTGCTTATGCGTATACAATGGTTTTAAACAATTTCAAAATGGACGTCAAAAGTGCGTTTTGAACGGTTATATCAAAAAGGAAGTTTATGCTGAACAACCATCTGGTTTCAAAAAACCAAGAGAAAAAGATCTAGTTTAAACCTCTGAAGAAAACTCTTTATGGTTTAAAGCAAGCAACACATGCTTGATACGAAAGGTAAAGTAACTTTCTTTCTGAAAACATATTCGAAAAAGGTAATGTTGTCACTACTCTCTTTATTCAAAAACAAGGTAAGGATATTCTTCTTGTTTAAATTTACGTTGATAATATTATTTTTAGCTCCTCTAATGAACATTTGTAAGAACTAAGGTTTTTCCTGACTTCAAGCAAATAAAACCAAGAAGGGAACCTTTCTTTTTTTTTTTAGCGTAAGAAGGGAACCTTCATTCATTAAGAAGAAAATGCATTGGAGGTTGTCAAGAAATTCGGCTTGGAAAACTGTAAAAGGAAAGAAACCCCACTACCTCATTCGTCTATGCTCGACAAAGATGAGCAAGGAAAAAAGTTGAACCAAAACTCCATGGAAATATGATTGGACCATTGCTTTATCTCACAACCTCAAGACTGGATATTCTATTCAGTCTAGCTTGTGTGCAAAATTTCAAAGAAGGTCCAAAAGAGTAAGACCTTTCAGCAATCAGGAGATTTATCAAGTACATTTTGGACTTATCCCGAATATGGACAATGATATTCAGAAGAATCAGTGTTCATTTTAAAAAGGATATTTAGATGCAGATCTTGCCGATTGCATAATTGACATGAAGAGTACTTCTGGAGCATGTCATCTCATGGAAAATATGCTAGTTTCGTGGTATTCAAAGAAACAAAGCATAGTCATTCTTTCTACAGAAGAAGTAGAATATGTATCACTTGAAAGTTGTTGTGCTTGGATTCTATGGTTGAAGCAACAACTCAAAGATTATGGTGTTGAAGGCCGAATGAAGAGATTAAATGTGATAATACAAGTGCCATAAACTTAACCAAGAATCCCATCCTACATTCACGGGCGAAGCATATCGAGACCACCATTTCATTTGTGACCATGTTCAAACGGCAATGTCCATATTCAGTATGTTGATACTAAAAATCAACTTGTTAATATTTTCACAAGCCTCTTGATAAAGAATTTTCAATTATACTCGAAATGAATTAGCAATATTAATTTCTCTTGAGATGATTTAGAAACAAGTACACCCCACAGTTCAGAAGTACAGGGGAGACTCTCACTGAATCTTTGTTTTTGAATATATAACATATTTATTGTGGTTCATTGATTGATATATCTATCTGTTGATTGATTTCGATTTATATCTAATTGATTTTATTTAAAATATAAACCGTTTGACAATTATTTCTTTCTTTCTCTATTTTAAATCTTTTTCTCAAAAATTTGAACCGTCACCTTCCTATTTTGTAAAATTCTTATTTTTTCTAAATTTGCTACAGTACTCTTCTTCTTCAACCCTAAAATCTTTTGCAAACTCTCAAACTCTGTCGTCCTTTCAAAACTTTTCTATTCATTCTTGCAAAATCGTTCTCTCTTCACCAATGGCTCCAAAATCCACCTCCTCTATGAAGAAATCTACGGATGGAAGTGATTGATAATCCCGAAAATCTTATCAACTCGCCTGGAGAAAATTTAGGGCCCAACGCGATCCACCTCTGTATGAAATCTCTGGTTCTGAACATTCAAAGGACAGAAGCTTGGCACCTCTAGATTCAGTTTTGCCTACACTCATTGTAAATGAGAAGGTTGATAACGCTATTGTTGTTAAGCCACTAGTTGAGGCCATGGAGGAAGTTAGTATGAGAAAAGAACAATTTTGCAACAGTTGAAAAGTCATGATTTATGAGTGAAGAGGAATTAGAAGCTACATTGATTTTACCTGCTAAAATGATTGTTCCTAGTGCTCAAAGGCCAAATAAGTGGTTTCAAACGAAAGAAAAGAGAAGATGGGAGAATCTGGAGTACCCATGTCTGCTAGGACCCCTTCCAAGGGTGTTGTTATTGGGGATCCTAACAGGTTCCGAGTTAAAGGAAAGATTGAGGATGATGATGACGTTATCCTGTGAAAGATAAGGAATTCAAAAGCAAGCTTTTTCTATATCAGAAGCATGCAGATTTCTTTGAGTTGCTGAAATACATAGGGGTAATGCCTCTTAGAACTGTTGATCTTGCCTATTTTGACAAGGTGGGAATTCCAGTTAGAGAGAATATAGAAGAATTGAGAACTTCCTCAAAAACAAGGCTCTTGTTTTCCCTTATTTAACAGCCTATTTCTATTCTAGTCTCACTTTTGGTACTGCTGGATCTCATGCCTTTACAGTGGTGACACTCGATATCATCTTCATGATGAAGAATTGGCAAAGATTATGGATGTGGAGGTGAGTGATTTTAAGCCTATTAAAGTCAGCCCTGATGAAACTTACAACTATCTCACAGGGAAAGAAAACTTCTCACGTGATTCAGAGGCTCATGTGTCCTCCAATTATTTCCCTCTGAAGCATGTGGTTCCACAATCTCAGCTTTGAGTGTTATTATCTCATGGAGTATATATGATGTATCTAGCAATATCACCTAGAGGGGCTGGAGAAGCGATCTAAACAAATTGACTAGAAATCACGGAATTAAAGAATCAAGTCAAAATAAACTCAGAGTCAGAATATGAATATATGCAGTGATTCTGAATGCAAATATGCAATGCTCTATAAACAACAAAGGAAAGAGTTCAGAGACAAAGAAAAATGCACAAAATGGCTATAATGATTTGGCTTTAATTAAGTCTACGTCCACTCTCTCATGCTAACAGTCAATAGACTGGATTCCAGTAGATGAATCAATGAAGGGTCATAAGTGAAAACACTCTTTTCACTCCTACAAAAATCACTCAAAGGTTATAATATGTAGCTCTCAAGAACAAGTACAAAATTTGAAGCACTCTAACACTTGGAAATAGAGCTCGAGACACTCAAGAGTCCAGTGTAGTGATTTGAAAAATTTGCTCGTAGAGGACAAGTCAGAGAAGGAGAATCTGAGAAAGCAAATATTCCAGCTGAAGGGAGACCTGAAAAATAAGGAAAACGCCTTGATGGGTATTGACAAAAGAGTCAAGGAAAGCAATGGCCGTGCAGCTATTTCTGAGGGAACAAAGAATGCAACAAGAAACAATGAAGTAGTTCCACTTGCCAGCAGCAATAAAGAGGACTCAAATCTCAGGGAAAAACTGAAGTTGCTAGAGGTAAATTCTGTGCCCTTTGCACTTGTGTTGATGTTTTTTCTCTGCTGTCACTGTATTCTCTAGAGCTTCAAACATTTTGACCACCTTATCAAGAGTTCGATTGGATGATTGTTTCCTTCCGATAACAATGTGTATCTTTTACTCACAGTAGCTTCTGACAGGGTCAAATTAAGTTGAAAGAAGTTACTTTGGAAGACTCGGCGAATTCTTTTCCGGAGAAGGTAAAGAGTTTCAAAAGCAAAATTGAAGAGTTGGAAAGAACATTGGACGAACTCAACCACTTTTACCCATTTGACAAGGTGGCCATATATGTAAGTTCCTAACTATTTGTTACTCATGAATTTTTTATTTTTCCGCTTGTCTGAAAAATAAAACAAAATTAAAAAGAAAAAAAAAAACAATAAAAATAAAAGATTAATTAAACCAACAAAAAAACATAAATATGGATGAATTTAAAAGAAAATAACTCTTTTAAAAAAAGTTAAATAAACAAAAACAGGAAAAAAAAAAAAAAAACAAAAAAAAAATTTTTTAAAAAAAAAAAACATTTAAAAGAAACAATAAAAAAAAAACAAAATAAAGTGTTTTTTTTTTTTACAGAAAAAAATCAAAAAAATTAACAAAAAACAAAAACAAAAAACTTTAAAAAAAAAAAAAAAAAAAAAAAAAAAAAAAAAAAAAAGAAAAAAACATAAAAAAAACAAAATTTCATCTTGAAACAAAAACCACAAAAAAAAAAAATAAAAACAAAAAAATGAAAGTTAAAATGTAGAAAAAAAAGATTCGAAAAAAATATAAAAAAATTCTTTTTTTAAGTAAAAAAAACATCCAAAAAAAAGAAAAAAATTAAAAACATATTTGACAAAAAAAAAAAAAAAAAAAAAAAAATAACAAGTTTTAAATAAAAAACAACAACATTTATAAAAACAAAAAAATCAATTTTATTTTTAAAAAAAAAAACTTAATAATATTAAAAAAAAAAAAATGATTACTGTTGTAAACTGTAAAAAAAAAAAAACCTGAAAAAAAAAAAAAATAATTTTTAATAAAAAAAAAAAATAAACAAAAAAAATAAAAAAAATTAAAAAATTTTTTACGAAAAATAATATGTATATAAAAAAAACAACACAAAAAAAAAAAAAAAACCAAAAACAACCATTAAAACAACCAAAAATACAAAAAAAAAAAAAAAAAAAAATAACTAAAAAAACAAAAAAAAACAAAAAACAAGAACAAAAAAAAAATAAAAAAAAAAACACAAAACATAATTTTAACAAAATATTAAAAAAAATTTAAAACAAAAAAAAAAATAAAACAAAAAAAAAAATTCTTACAACATTTTAAAAAAAAACAAAAATTAAAAACAATTTAAAACAAAAAAACAGAAAAAAAATTAAACACAAACAAAAAATTTAAAAAAAATCAAAAAAAAACAAAAAAAAAAAAAATTAAAACAAAAACAGTTTCTTTTTTTAAAAAAAAAAAAAAAAAAAATACAAAAAAACAATAAAAAAAAAAAATAAAAAAAAAAAAAAAAAAGATTTTAAAAAAAAAAAAAAACAAAAATTGAAATTAAAAATAAAAAATTATTACAAACAGAAAAAACAAAAAAATGAACGAATTTAAAAAAACAATATAAAAAAAAACAAATAAAAACAAATAAATAAAAAAAAAAACACAAAAAAACAACTATTTAAAAAAAACTGTATACAAAAAAAAATTAAAAAAAAATTTAAAATCCAAAATATTAAAAAAACAGTATTTAACCTAAAAAAAACCAAAAAAAAACAATTTTATAAACAAAAAAAAAATAAAAAAAAAAAAAAAAACTTACAATTTTAAAAAAAAACAATTTTACACTTTTTAAAAAAGGACAAAGCAAAAAAAAAAAATTGATTTACAAGATACTAAGACAAGCGGAAAAATAAAAAATTCATGAGTAACAAATAGTTAGGAACGTACATATAATGGCCTTGTCAAATGGGTAAAAGTGGTTGAGTTGTCCAATGTTCTTTCCAACTCTTCAATTTTTGCTTTAAACTCTTTACCTTCTCCGGAAAAGAATTCGCCGAGTCTTCCAAAGTAACTTCTTTCAACTTAATTTGACCCTGTCAGAAGCTACTGTGAGTAAAAGATACACATTGTTATCGGAAGGAAACAATCATCAATCGAACTCTTGATAAGGTGTCAAAATGTTTGAAGCTCTAGAGAATAACAGTGACAGCAGAGAAAAAACATCAACACAAGTGCAAAGGGCACAGAATTTACCTCTAGCAACTTCAGTTTTTCCTGAGATTTGAGTCCTCTTTATTGCTGCTGGCAAGTGGAACTACTTCATTGTTTCTTGTTGCATTCTTTGTTCCCTCAGAATAGCTGCACGGCCATTGCTTTCCTTGACTCTTTTGTCAATACCCATCAAGGCGTTTTCCTTATTTTCAGGTCTCCCTTCAGCTGGAATATTTGCTTTCTCAGATCTCCTTCTCTGACTTGTCCTCTACGAGCAAATTTTTCAAATCACTACACTGGACTCTTGAGTGTTCGAGCTCTATTTCCAAGTGTTAGAGTGCTTCAAATTTTGTACTTGTTCTTGAGAGCTACATTATAACCTTTGAGTGATTTTTGTAGGAGTGAAAAGAGTGTTTTTCACTTATGACCCTTCATTGATTCATCACTGGAATCCAGTCTATTGACTGTTAGCATGAGAGAGTGGACGTAGACTTAATTAAAGCCAAATCATTATAGCCATTTTGTGCATTTTTCTTTGTCTCTGAACTCTTTCCTTTGTTGTTTATAGAGCATTGCATATTTGCATTCAGAATCACTTGCATATATTCATATTCTGACTCTGAGTTTATTTTGACTTGATTCTTTAATTCCGTGATTTCTAGTCAAATTTGTTTAGATCGCTTCTCCAGCCCCTCTAGGTGATATTGCTAGATACATCATATATACTCCATGAGATAATAACACTCAAAGCGAGATTGTGGAACCACATGCTTCAGAGGGAAATAATTGGAGGACACATGAGCCTCTGAATCACGTGAGAAGTTTTCTTTCCCTGTGAGATAGTTGTAAGTTTCATCAGGGCTGACTTTAATAGGCTTAAAATCACTCACCTCCACATCCATAATCTTTGCCAATTCTTCATCATGAAGATGATATCGAGTGTCACCACTGTAAAGGCATGAGATCCAGCAGTACCAAAAGTGAGACTAGAATAGAAATAGGCTGTTAAATAAGGGAAAACAAGAGCCTTGTTTTTGAGGAAGTTCTCAATTCTTCTATATTCTCTCTAACTGGAATTCCCACCTTGTCAAAATAGGCAAGATCAACAGTTCTAAGAGGCATTACCCCTATGTATTTCAGCAACTCAAAGAAATCTGCATGCTTCTGATATAGAAAAAGCTTGCTTTTGAATTCCTTATCTTCACAGGATAACGTCATCATCATCCTCAATCTTTCCTTAACTCGGAACCTGTTAGGATCCCAATAACAACACCCTTGGAAGGGGTCCTAGCAGACATGGGTACTCCAGATTCTCCCATCTTCTCTTTTCTTTCGTTTGAAACCACTTATTTGGCCTTGAAGCACTAGGAACAATCATTTTAGCAGGTAAAATCAATGTAGCTTCTAATTCCTCTTCACTCATAAAATCATGACTTTTCAACTGTTGCAAAATTGTTCTTTCTCATACTAACTTCCTCCATGGCCTCAACTAGTGGCTTAACAACAATAGCGTTATCAAACCTTCTCATTACAATGAGTGTAGGCAAAACTGAATCTAGAGGTGCCAAGCTTCTGTCCTTTGAATGTTCAGAACCAGAGATTTCATACAGAGGTGGATCGCGTTGGGCCCTAAATTTTCTCCAGGCGAGTTGATAAGATTTTCGGGATTATCAATCACTTCCATCCGTAGATTTCTTCATAGAGGAGGTGGATTTTGGAGCCATTGGTGAAGAGAGAACGATTTTGCAAGAATGAATAGAAAAGTTTTGAAAGGACGACAGAGTTTGAGAGTTGCAAAAGATTTTAGGGTTGAAGAAGAAGAGTACTGTAGCAAATTTAGAAAAAAATAAGAATTTTACAAAATAGGAAGGTGACGGTTCAAATTTTTGAGAAAAAGATTTAAAATAGAGAAAGAAAGAAATAATGTCAAACGGTTTATATTTTAAAATAAAATCAATTAGATATAAAATCGAAATCAATCAAACAGATAGATATATCAATCAATGAACCACATAAATATGTTATATATTCAAAAACAAAGATTCAAGTGAGAGTCTCCCCTGTACTTCTGAACTGTGGGGTGTACTTGTTCTAAATCATCTCAAGAGAAATTAATAATTGCTAATTCATTTCGAGTATAATTGAAATTCTTTATCAAGAGGCTTGTGAAAATATTAACAAGTTGATTTTTAGTATCAACATACTGAATATGGACATTGCCGTTTTGAACATGGTCACAAATGAAATGGTGGTCTCGATATGCTTCGCCCGTGAATGTAGGATGGGATTCTTGGTTAAGTTTATGGCACTTGTATTATCACATTTAATCTCTTCATTCGGGCCTTCAACACCATAATCTTTGAGTTGTTGCTTCAACCATAGAATCCAAGCACAACAACTTTCAAGTGATACATATTCTACTTCTTCTGTAGAAAGAATGACTATGCTTTGTTTCTTTTGAATACCACGAAACTAGCATATTTTCCATGAGATGACATGCTCCAGAAGTACTCTTCATGTCAATTATGCAATCGCAAGATCTGCATCTAAATATCCTTTTTAAATGAACACTGATTCTTCTGAATATCATTGTCCATATTCGGGATAAGTCCAAAATGTACTTGATAAATCTCCTGATGCTGAAAGGTCTTACTCTTTTGGACCTTCTTTGAAATTTTGCACACAAGCTAGACTGATAGAATATCCAGTCTTGAGGTTGTGAGATAAAAGCAATGGTCCAATCATATTTCATGGAGTTTGGTTCAACTTTATTTCCTTGCCTCATCTTTGTCGAGCATAGACGAATGAGGTAGTGGGTTTCTTCCTTTTACAGTTTCCCAAGCGAATTTCTTGACAACCTCCAATGCATTTCTTCTTAATGAATGAAGGTTCCCTTCTTACGCTAAAAAAAAAAGAAAGAAAGGTTCCCTTCTTGGTTTTATTTGCTTGAAGTCCAGGAAAAACCTTAGTTCTTACAAATGTTCATTAGAGGAGCTAAAAATAATATTATCAACGTAAATTTAAACAAGAAGAATATCCTTACTGTTTTTGAATAAAGAGAGTAGTGACAAACATTACCTTTTCGAATATGTTTTCAGAAAGAAAGTTACTTACCTTTCGTATCAAGCATGTGTTGCTTGCTTTAAACCATAAAGAGTTTTCTTCAGAGTTTAAACTAGATCTTTTTCTCTTGGTTTTTTGAAACCAGATGGTTGTTCAGCATAAACTTCCTTTTTGATATAACCGTTCAAAAACGCACTTTTGACGTCCATTTGAAATTGTTTAAAACCATTGTAATACGCATAAGCAAGAAGTAATCTTACAGCCTCTAACCTGGCTACAGAAGCATATGTTTCATTGTAGTCTATCCATTCTCCTTGTGAATATCCTTCTACCACCAATCTTGCCTTGTTTCTAATCACTTTCCTTTATCGTTTAGCCTTTTTTTTTTTTTGAATACTATTTTGTTCCTATAACATGACGATCTTTGGGCCTTGGCACAAGTTTCCAAACATTACTGATCCTGAATTCATGGAGTTCTTCTTGCATTACTATATCAATTTTCGTCCGAAGTAGCTTCTACAATTCCTTTTGGTTCTATTTCAGAGACTAGTGCAATGTTGCTCATTACTTCCTTGAACCTTGATCTGATTTTGATTCCAAATCTAGACTTCCAACGACACGTTCTTTAGGATGAATGGACTTGTATTTTCAGTTCTTGTTGAATCTCCTGTCTTGAGCTTTGCTTGAGTTGTGAGAATTGGGTTGTTTTTCTTCTTCTCTGGTCGATGTTAGTTGGACATCTTCCTAATTTTGAATGCCTTCAGAAGCTTGATTGTTTTCAAAGACTCAACCTTCTTCAAGGGCTTCAGCATGTTCTGCACCTTGAACGTGTGAGAGATCTTGAACATATTCAGATTGATCAGTTTGTTTTTGAATATTTTCCTCAAACTTGACGTTCATAGATCTCAACAACTCGAGAGTTTTTGTTATAGACTCGGTAGGCTTTGCTCGTTGTTGAGTACCAAGGAAAATCCGTTCATCCGATTTTCTATTAAACTTGTTGCCATGATCATTAGCACTTTTACGAATGAAGAATTTGCACCCAAATACTCGAAAGCATGCAAGATTTGATTTTCTATCTTTAAAAAGTTCATAGGAGGTTTTCTTAAGTATTGGTCTCAAGGTTACATGACTTAAAATATAACAAGCTATTGAAATAGCTTCTGCCCAAAAGTGTGAAGCTATTTTTGCTCTCAATCAAAAGAGTTCTTGTCATTTCTTGCGGGAAACAATTTTTCCTTTCAACTGCTCCATTTTCGTTGAGTTGTGCAAGGACAAGAGAAATTGTGTTGAATTCAAGATCATCACAAATTCAGAAAATCTTTGATTTTTAAATTCTCCCCCATGATAAGTTTTGACGCAAGATATAGCATAGCCTTTTTCATTTTGAATCCTCTTGATAAAATTCAAAAATGAAGTGAAAGCTTCGTTTTTATGAGCAAGATATAAAACTCATGTAAACCTTATGTAATCATCAACAATAACAAGATAGTATCTCTCACCTCCAGGACTTAGAGTTCTATTTGGACCAAATATATCCATGTGTAGAAGCTATAGTGCACGGTTAGAAGAAACACGTTTTAACCGGTTTGAAAGAACTTCTCACCTGTTTTTAGAGAGTGCCAGCTGTGCAGAGTTCAGATTTTTCAAAACTTTATTTTCGGCAAGCCTGGAACTAGGTTCTTAACTACTACCACTTTCAAATATTGCAATCTAATCATAAAACTAATTGCATTTATGCAATTGGAAAAAATTGTTAAATCTGTTCCATTTCGTCAAATATAAATTTTTTTTTCCATAATTTTTCAATGAGATCACACTGAATGGCGCCACGTAAACAATTGGGCCAAAAAATTTAAGAAGGCAAAAGAAAAACTGAGAAAAGCTCAAAAGAATTGAAACAAGACAGAAAAGCCGAATACGGAAAAGAAAAAGGAAAGAGAAAGATGGAAACCAAAGTTGGGATGGCCGGGGGTTGGAGCGTCGAAGGAGCAAAATGCCACAGCCCCAGCTTTTTGCCCGCAAGGGTCTAGCCGGCCAGCGACTTCGCTAGCGAGGTCATGCCCACCCTACTCATATCTGGGGATTTAGGAATGCGACTTCTGATTCCAATGTTGATGCAATGAGATGGAATTTCTCAGGAAATAACTCTAGAATTAAGAGAAATGGTTTCACGGTTCACTAAAACCGCCACCGTGGAAGCGATTTTCTTGACCAAAGTCTGTCAAGCGCAACTTGCGCAGTAGTATGTCGTGTCATTTTGCTTTATCAGACAAATCATGTTCGTGTCAAGACAGCTCGACAGGCTACGCGTTGTATTCAGATTAGTAAGATTTACACCCCTCCGACCCGACACAACCTTCTTACAGGGCATGGAAGTAACAAGTGGCACGAATTGCCAACCTACCAGCAAGGGGAGTTCAACCCCTAGCCTCAAACATGTACACCTAAATCAAAAGCCAACTGAGCTAAGCGCTTTTGTTTGTCCATCGGCTTCCATAAATATGTAAACGACATGTTTTACTTTATGTCAACCCAACAGTTCAACCAGTTGAAGCGATTGACATGTGAACTGGAAACCAGACCGGTTCTTTGACCGGTCCGAATTTATAAACACCGTCAAACATAGCAAAAGAGACACACAAAATGGAAACGAAGTAAAGAATTCTGGAAATGTCCCGGGCAGACTTAAATAGGTATATGCTTCTCCCATTGTGTACTGTAAGCAAATGTGAAGACATAAACCAAGTTGAAACAGCAACAAAATCTTTCTCCAAGTCTCAGACCCTCGAAAGAGCAAAGTCCTTTAGAATCCAAACTAAAGCTCAGGGGAAATATTGGGGCCCAAAGGTTACCGATACCTCATTATTCTCACTCGACATAGAGCATATAGAACGATGACTGAACTCTAATAGCATGATGACCGAACTCTAATTGCATATTGAACGAAAGGCAGAGTTGCCATACAGCCTATGGAGTATACCTTTCTCCCCAGAGACTGTAAAATTCGGGAAGGCATATAGAATGCACTGGAGATGTGCAGAGTAGTCCAAACCAAAGGTAAAAGAATTAAACTAACCTGGCCTCTAATGCATATCAGATGCATTCCCTGTTTAAAAAAGCATATTTATCCAATTTGAAATGGATGACAAAAATCCTCTGCAGAGGAACCATCCGTCGATCACTTGATAATCTGGTGCTAATCACAATGATTTATCAGATTATGGATGGCAAAAAAATCAACAAGCTTCGTCCCCATAATCCTCCACCTATTCAACTTGGCAAAAACTGCCAAAGCACAATACCAAATGCGCTCTCCAGGAGCACTCCAAAGCAAGATTTGTAATAAGTACTTTTCACGGCAAGAAGGCAAGAAATAGGGCATTCCAACTCCAAAAACAAAGGCATGTAACAAAGCTCCAAAGAAACTCCAAGAAGTATTGCAAGTTTGCCCGAATCTTCGGAACTTCATACCTCTTACCCAACATTATTATATTAAGCTATCCCGTTCCGAGGCGGCACTAATCCATCACCTAATGGGTAAGTCTGTCTATAATTTTCAAGAACCATTTACAACATCCTATTATGATAGGAAGCAAGCTGAGCAAAACGAAGTAAGGAGAACCCATGTAACTAACCAAGAAGGAAGATAGAAATCCAGACCAATGATTGTTTACCCAACTCATTCTCTAAACTAAAACAGAAAAGTGTCTTAAATGCTCACAAGATTAGACAAGGAGCAATTATTACGCCTGGAAAAGGAAAAAAAAATCAATAAATAAAGAAGAAAAACTAGCAGAGCGCTCTAAGAAACAATGCACCACTAACAATCCAGGCAGCCCTACTTATCAGCCACAAGCAAAAAGCGAATGATATGGCAAGACTTCAACCTCACACAAGGGTTAACAATTTCCAGATCAATTACTCAATGGATGTACATACTCAACAGAATTCATACTACTGCATGGAAACGGTGCTACATAAGCACGTCAAAATATGCTAGAATGATTGATACAACAATCACATCTAAATGCAACACTTCAAAGTGTTATAATGTGCAGAAAAACACCGAAATACTGCCCGGTCAAGTTCAGTCTGTAGCGAACAACATTAGACCAAAAAGCTAGCACAGAGCTTACAAACCGATCCATGGGCATGATGCACTAGTCAAGGTCCACTAAGGACTGATCAATCTCGTCGGATGAATAGAACCAACTGAGAGAATATGTAAACTGCATTATCTAATACCATTAATTACCAAACTCATTATGGAGTCCCTTTCATCGCAGGTATTTCACGGTCTCAGGGAAGATAATACTGCACCAGACAACCATCGCCTTGAATTACCAATCCAAAGTCACAACGTAACAAGGCCCGACTGATCACGAAAGAACTAAAGCAATCACACCAAATTAAAACAAAACACTACAGTAGGAGACAGAATACCCAGCTGGTTCGTAGATTAAAAAAGCAGCGCATTCCAGACATCTAAAGCAATATCCTTGGAAATATCAGCCAATAACCTTATGGAGTCAGAAAACAACCAAAAATTATCACCGAATGGAGAACAAAATGAGTACAAAGGACCTTCCTTTACTCTCTATCTCTCTTAATCGACGTTCTGGATGACATCCTCGGCCGTGAACTTGGTCCCCTTCTCCTTGTCAGCAGCAGCACGTCCCTGGGCCTTGCGATCAAGCAGGGACTTGCGGTCCTTGTCCAGCCGGAGCTTCGTGATCACGACCTTCGAGGGAGAAATCCCCACGTTCACGGTCGACCCATTGACCTTCTCGCGGGTGATGCGCTCGATGTGGATGACCCACTTCCGGCGATAGACCTGGACGACCTTGCCCTCGCGACCCTTGTACGTCCCGCGAACCACCTGGACCTCGTCGTCCTTGCGCACCGGCATCGACCGCACGTTGTACTTCGACCGGAGGTCGGAGCTCACCGGGGCGCTCATCAGGACGCGGCGGACACTTGACGGTGCCGTGAAGTGGGCCTTCCGGTTCTTGCGGCGGGAGCTAGTCACGCGAGGATTGTACTTCATCTTCGCTCTCTCTCACTCTCTAGCTAGGGTTTCCGGAGACCGACGACTGACAAGGATCAAGATCTGGGAAGATGAGGTTATCTATATATATATATATATATATATATATATGAAGAAGGAAATGGAAACTAGGGTTTCATTTTGGGCTACGGCCCAAGTTGGAGAATTGTTCAGTTTCAAATGGTTTTACAGCTGTTTGGCCCATCACGCGAAACTCGATCTCATCCTTCGGATCGCATAGATTCCATGTGGGGTCCAAAGATCCAACGGTTGAAATTTGTCGGGCTCACAGATGTCTCATATTTATACAATTCATATTCGCGCCAAAATCCTATTGGGTTCAAAACATAGAATTGGATTTTGTAATTGGTCTTACTACTTTCGTATTATGCTGAAAAAGTTAATTGCAGCTGAATCATTTATACGCAATAATCTTTGATGATGTTTTACTTAAAAGGGATTAGTGTTGAACTATATTTTCGAGAATTTTCTCTACTACCCTGATGAATCATCACGTACATTTATATTCTATTTATTTTGCATGCATGTGAATGATGTCTACAACTTACAACTAGTAGTGATCGGTTCATGATGGGTGGTTCCCACTCTAGAATCGAGAACTGCCCGCTAGAGACTGGTTCTACAAAATATGAACCGTAAACCATCCGCTCCTTCCATTGATTCACTAGAGAATCGGTTTGGTCCAGTTTGAATCCCCATTGTAGTCATGGCCACGGGCCAGTTTGGATCCAAAACCAGCCGATTGACTGGACCCACTGTTCGAAATCGGAATCGGTCCATGGCATAAGGGCCCGGTTTTAGTTCCTTAAAATATTGAACTGGACCAGAATCGGCTTAGAACCAGTTCGAAACTGGAGGTTCAAAAGAAAAAAAAAAAAGAGCTGTCGTAAGCAACGGCTCTTTGACAAAGAAAAAGGTGTGTGTGTATCCTATTCTATGATTTAGAAAAATTATAAATACCCATTCTATCTTTCATTTTTTTATACAAATTCTTTCTTCATCTCAATTCTCTCAAATTCTCTTTAACTCTCAATTATGTTATGGGTTCTCTAATTTTTTATTTTCTTTATATATTATTTCCTTTAATAATTTCCCATTGCAAATTCTTTTTTTCATATCTTATATTTTTTGCATTATATCATATATTTTTTGTTTATAAAAAAAGGGTAAGTGGAAGTAGAGCTAGTGGTAGAGGCAAGAGCACAATAAGGGGATCCGATTATCCTCTTGATCCTCATGATTTGCAGATTGGAGATTAATATAGATGATGAAATCGATATTTTTTCTAATATGGAGCAAGTCTATACGCAATAGAGTCTTCATCCTCCTGCCGATATACAAGAAAT
>JAGVVM010004002.1:0-26612 GCA_019149425.1 Psidium friedrichsthalianum
TTCCCAAAAGTCTGGCTGCCATTGCCACCCATCTGCAATAGGGGAATTTAATCAACAATCAATCATTAGTCTACCAATACAAACTTGTGGGATTCTAGATGTGTTTTTTTTTTCCTTTCCTGGTAATCTTTTACCAGGTTTTTCACTAAGGTGATGATTGTGCAATCCTACTTATTTTCGAGAGAAGTCGGTGTGACTTGATAATCATGTCCTCCTCTTCTTTGCTGATGTTTCCATGCCTGATGTTAGGCCTCAGATAGTTCATCCACCAAAGCCTACAACTTTTCCCAATCCTTGCCAAACCCGTGTCGTTCACATGCATATTCAAGACTTGGGTTGATGTTATACCCAACAAAAGAAGATATAGGCAATGAGCACATGAATCTTTCGTACCAGCAGGTTTGGGCATGTGAGTCCAGTTCCAAATGCCGTATCTCTTGATATAAGCAATGAGCTTCTGATCTTCTTCCCCACTCCAAGTGCCCTTCTTCACTGTGGAATTGTTTCTCTTGTTGTGTCTAAGTGGATTTCTCACCATTTTTGAGCTAACTTTCGACTTTTTGGGGGAATAGGGAGAGAAGTAGTGAGGCTGTGCGATAACTCTCAGGCTTAAATGATGTTCTAGGTAGCTCCAAGAGTTGGTTTCTGTTTACATTTGTGGTTGGTCCCGCATACACAATGTTTTCAAAAGTCCACCAAATTTAAAAGAGTTTCGCATTCTTTTTTTATTTTTTAAGCAAGTTGCATTTCCAAGAAAGTGAAATGATGTCATTTTCACAAAGTTCTTTTTTTTTATCAGACATTTTCACATGTTGGAGCAGTGTTATTGGTGTATGTTTTGGCATCATCAGTTTGGATACCCTCTGCCTTAGAGCCAATTGGATGGACATCGGTTGGATATTTTTAGTAAGAAATATGTTCGGAATGCGCAATGCTCTCGTATCCTTCTCAAATAATAGTCGTTTAATATAATTTTATATCTCATGAAGGTTCGAATCTCACTAGCTCATCTTCTCGTTATTATGCTGGTTAATCCAATTTGCTTGTGAATTATGCAGTAATACATTCACATCAATATATTTCGTTTTATGTATGTTAGATCCGAGGAATAAAACTCTAAGAAATTTCCTCCTATACAAATTGGTTTCTGAGGTAAATTAGGAATTTCATAGCTGTAACCTATACAAGGGGCAAGCCAAGACCAGCTGAAGGAAGGGCTGCCCCACCCTGTTCATAAAATAAATAAAGAGAATGGTTATGGCCTTTATTTTGATGGGGCTCCTTCCCATCTATCTTGACCAGGATGAGGGGGAAGGCTCTCGTGGAAGCCTTGCCCACCCTTCTCTATTTGGAAGGATCCCCCATGTTGAGGATTCTATGCTTATTAGATTCGTAATAGATGGTTAGGAACAAGAAGGGGGTCAGTAGTCTCTACCATTGGAGATCCCTTCTCCTCCCAATGAAACGGCCCTCTTTTTTTTTTGGTTTTTAACCCAACAAGGAAGCATCGAAGATTCCTTTATGCACGTCTCTTCTTATGGTCATTGGACTTGCTAAAAACTAAAGTCATAATTGATGAATTCTCAAATGTCCAAATCATTCATTATAGAGTTCTAATTTAGGATTTTATTTGGTAAAAAAAAATAAGGTTTATTTGCCAATTATTTTAGAAGTTTAAGCCCATAGATGAAATCATTGTGGAATATCATCTCTTATTCTTACTACCCAATGCAAACATCAACTGCTCATTATATCATAGAATTAAATGCCATATATCTCATGTTTTGCTTCCACAAGTGGCCCTTTTTTATATGTCTGAACCGTCAGATTGACAATAATGAAAGATCAAACTATCTTGATTGGTTCATTCGTATAGCCAAAACTCCTATAGATACTTTAATTGCCCATGTGGATTCCAACTCAACATAAATGCATACGTCAAAGTTGCGGCTTGGCCTAAAGGACAAGGTTCAGGTTCCTTAGATGCTACTGGGTGTGAGGCTTTGTTGGTCTTGCATAAAGTATTTCCTGTTTGTTTGTAAGGAAGGCTGTTTGTTGCTTGGTTTGATTAGCTCTGTGTGATTGATTTTGTTTTGGGAAGTCACGTTGACTTATGGCATGGAATGTGAGATTCCAAAGGGATTGATCCACACCCCTCCTTTGCTTTTGAGCAATGAATTCTTGCTTACATGGAGATTTATCGATTTCATGCGGTGGTGTGAGATGAGAAAATAACTCCTCAGAAGGTAATTTAACTAACTTCATTTCAGGGGCGCCTAGGTTGGAATATTATCTTTTGATATATCGTGATGAGGTATTGAATTTTGTGTTACAGCTGGACTCAAACACGGTGGGAATTTGAAGAAAATATAGAAAGGTTAAATGCCTTAATGTCTCTTTTATTTTGGATAATCTGTACTTTCCTGATTTTGATAGGAAATCGTAGTAAAGTGTCTTGAGACAATTAATACATCACTCTTGATACATTCCATTAGGTATAAGAAAGGCTCAAGTTAAAACACACTAACCATAATAGACTGAAAATAACCCAAGATGTTGATGGTTCTAACTAGTATGGGGAGTTCTATATCACAAACATCAAATAGCTCGTGAACGTGGATAATACAAGCCGATTTTCCTGAAACTTATGAATCTATGTTATAGTATTTAAGACACCTCATCCGACATAAGTCGATTTGTTGTAACAGGCACGGAAGAACGAACACAAAACAAGAGGATTTACGTGGTTCGATCACAAAGTGATCTACATCCACGGGCGAGGCAAGATTCAATTCCACTATAATCAAGAAAGAGAAAGGATTACAAAGCACACGGCTCACTTAACTCTCTCAAAACAAGGAAAAACTTACATCAGCAAAAAAAACCCTAACGCAGTATAAATAGTGCCCCTAAAAAAATTTCGATCAGGGGCTACGCCTCCGAGCCCCTCGTGGATACGTCGTACCCCATTGAGATTTATTCGCTTGCTACGAGTTGGGTCTACTGGCCCAACCCTTTGCATCACGAACTAAATCTCTATTTTCGGGTTGCACAAAAAAGCATCGGGTATGTCGGGTCTGGTCGGGTCATCAACCGACCCAACCATAAAAATGCAAGACATATGTAACACGATTCTTTCAATGCAGAAAACTGGTTGTCAATGTAATCACTTCGACAAACGTTACTGGGGAATAGGAACTACAATAACGTGAATAACATGTAAGATAAAATTGAAAGAGAGTGAAAAAAAAAAAAAATTGAACCCTTGGCCTGAGCTCTGATATCTTGCAAAAAAAACTGTTCCCTTTTTTTTTTAAACTTAAATCGTCAAGAAATGGATTAACAAGGGATATGCACCAAATTATTAAACATATATTTTAGGGTCATGTTTGAGAGAGATGCTTAAAATATTGCAGTAAAACTTAACATAAAGATTCTGAATGATAGTTCTATTAAATAAACTCTTACACCTCGTTACACTCTAAATGAACCACTTGGTGACTTTTTGATGAACCACATATTGGAGATTTCAACCCATATATATATATATATATATATATATATATATATATATATATATATATGAAGCTAAAAATTCGATTACACATGAATGGAATTGCATAGTTCAATAGTATATTATAGATAGATGGCATATATTATTTTAAAGGCTGTCTTTTCACCTTAATGCACATATGAAAGTCTTAGAAGCTAGACTTTGCATGGACGGTATCTACGCAATAAATCTAAAGAACCTTTGTGGAAGACACTTCTAATGGACAGTAATTATCCTTTCCTATAAGTTTGTCATCTCTGTCAATCATAAGTCATACTTGGAGATATATTGCTCTTCTGTTAGCTCAATCATAAACAAGCACCTAACGACAGTTGTCCAAATGATCTATCTTCTGAATCTAACGAATTAAATATGTTAGCATCAGGGGAGCAACTTGCCGGGAACAAGTTGGAATATAATATGACAAATAGACACATCTGTATATTATTCTCGATGACTCTGAAACAAGTGGCATAACTTAATGAAAGGTTTTTAGGTTATAACCGATGAAGATGGAATAGCCAACTCAGATAAGCGCAACACTAGATAATGCGTCGCTTTAATCAATGTAATGCACACCATTATTTAGTCCACCAAAGAAAAAGGCTATGCCAAAAAGATTATTAATCCCCGGGTACATTGTATCTAATGACCAGATAGAGATGGATTTTTTAAGCTTGGATAAAATACTGAAACTACAATCGAGAGAAAAAGTTTGCTGAGACGCCTAAACACTAGAGTGATAACAAAAGTGCATCTTGCCACCAACACTCAAGCTGGACGCTATAAATTAACTTACAAGCTTTTTCCTTGGTGGAAAAAAAAATAAAATAAAATCTCCCAATAGATCGGTCAATGCCATAAAGAACAGCAGATGAATTTTTTTTTTTTTTAAGTCATGTTCGCGACGGGCGTCTTTCCCCTATCACTTACTTACTGTCTGCGCATATGAAACCTGCAATTCTTACGGTTTCACTCCCATGACAATGAGAATCATTTTCTTTCTATTTAGGTCACTGCACGGCGAGCATCATTCGATTGGTTTCAGTGATTCTTCTCTGTTTTCTTTCAGTGATTCTTCACAGAAATACACGACTACTAACAGATTTCTGCCAAGAAAGGAAGGAACCCGAAGGCAAAAACTTGGAAAGAAACTCAAGTACTACACAACCTTGTATAAAATCTGACTTCACAAGCCATGGTCAATGTTAATTCCTCTTTGTTAAGTCAATAAGGGAAAGCTTCAAGAAATTGTAAGTGTGATCACCCTATTTAGTTGGCTGATACAAAGTCCAAACAAGGGATAGGGTAAATCAAACAATTCTCAAAAGATCAACAAGGCAAATGTCTCAATAAGCTATAGGTCTAATGAATTAGGGTTCACATGTATTAGTCATGCTTAATAGCAACTACAGTCGTACGTCAAAGACGCATAATTACTTTGTCAAGGTCAAAAGATTCACAAGAAAAGTATTGCATAAAATCCTGCAAATTTTTTTTAACATGATCGATGGATATTGTGGTACATAAAAAGGTCAGTTAGCTTGATTTATTCGAATGAGTGGGAGCAATAGTTTCCTTAACAAAAGAAAAAAAAATTGCACAAAATTGGTCGTTCTCTCATCCTTCTATAAGGATAGAGCGGTCACCTCATATAAGAGAAAGTGCATGTTACAAGGGTTACTGGAACGATGAACAAAATCGGTAAATTAAATTTAGAGACAAACTATGTAGGGTATTAAGTTTTAGCACCACATTTGAATGCTTAATAGGAGTCTTCATTTATTAATTAGTAAAACGATTTTGTGAATGGTTCTTACTAAAGGGTAATGCGAGAGATAAGACTATCTATCAAAATAGAACTATTAAGCAATATATCAAGGTAGAAGAGGGCATTGACTTGGTGTATAACATTTTAATCCTCCAATAGGATTCTGTCACAAGCATATATAGTAAATGAAATTTATTACTTAGTATTAGTATCTAGCATTATTTTGAAGGAAGCAGTACTGCTAGGCTAATCCATGCCTCTACCTCCATTAAAATCTATGTAATCATCAACAGAGATGTTATTTAATAGAGGAACCATGTGTCAGCTACAGATTGTGAAGATGACAGTTATCTTCTTGAACTTCTTATGGGGAAATCTAATCTAGGTATCACATTGGGAACTCTCTATAGAAGACTGGATCAATCTACTGTCTTGAAAAGGTAGAATTTTCTCAAAGCCCAAAGCTTATAACATATAATGTTGGGTGGACTTGAAATTCACGAGCTGTCAAAAAAATTTCTGCTTGACTCTAAAGTGGCAATCTGAAAGTGTGTTCTTAAGAAAGTGAGAAAGTTCATTGTGACTCTGGCTATGTGATCTTTCTCTGTCCATCCATTAATAACCTAGCAAAAGAGAAAACACGTCGCGAGAGCAAAAGAAAAAAGTGGTGGTAAAACAGTTGAAACACTCAGAATTAGAAGAACTTTCTTCCATCGGATGACATATTGAGTCAATGGAAAACATAGTTAGCTAAATGCCTTTTGATTACGGTGTTAAAACTTGGCTTTCTACTTCTAGAAAAGTGAAGTTTTGCCTATTGGATTATTTATCTATCTACAGTCTACCTTATAGTATCGGATAGAGATCAAATCTCATGTTAAGCTTGCCAAGTCAACTTGGCAAGCTTAACATGAGATTTGATCTCTATCGATACTATAAGGTAGACTGTAGATAGATAAATAATCCCAATAGGCAAAAACTTCACTTTTCTAGAAGTAGAAAGCCAAGTTTTAACAACGTAATCAAAAGGCATTTAGCTAACTATGTTTCCATTGACTCAATATGTCATCCGATGGAAGAAAGTTCTTCTAATTCTGAGTGTTTCAACTGTTTTACCACCACTTTTCTTTTGCTCTCGCGACGTGTTTCTCTTTTGCTAGGTTATTAATGGATGGACAAGAAAAGATCACATAGCCAGAGTCACAATGAACTTTCTCACTTTCTTAAGAACACACTTTCGATTGCCACTTTAGAAGTCAAGCAAGAAATTTTTTTGACAGCTCGTGAATTTCAAGTCCACCACAAACATATATGTTATAAGCTTTGGGCTTTGAGAAAATTCTACCTTTTCAAGACAGTAGATTGATCCAGTCTTCTATAGAGAGTTTCCCAATGTGATACCTAGATTAGATTTCCCATAAGAAGTTCAAGAAGATAACGTATCTTCACAAATCTGTAGCTGACACATGGTTCCTCTATTAAATAACATTTCTCTTGATGATTACATAGAATTTTAATGGAGGTAGAGGCAATGGATTAGCCTAGCAGTTACTGCTTCCTTCAAAATAATGCTAGATACTAATACTAAGTAATAAATTTCATTACTATATATGCTTGTGACAGAATCCTATTGGAGGATTAAAATGTTATACACCAAGTCAATGCCCTCTTCTACCTTGATATATGCTTAATAGTTCTATTTTGATAGAAGTCTTATCTCTCGCATACCCTTTAGTAAGAACCATTCACAAAATCGTTTTACTAATTAATAAATGAAGACTCCTATTAAGCATTCAAATGTGGTGCTAAACCTTAAATACCCATACATAGTTTGTCTCTAAATTTAATTTAACGATTTTGTTCATCGTTCCAGTAACCCTTGTAACATGCACTTTCTCTTATATGAGGTGACCGCTCTATCCTTATAGAAGGATGAGAGAACGACCAATTTGTGCAATTTTTTTTCTTTTGTAAGGAAACTATTGCTCCCACTCATTCGAATAAATCAAGCTAACTGACCTTTTATGTACCACAATAGCCATCGATCATGTAAAAAAAATTTGCAGGATTTTAGCAATACTTTTCTGTGAAATCTTTTGACCTTGACAAAAGTAATTATGCGTCTTTGACGTACGACTGTAGTTTGCTATTAAGCATGAACTAATACATGTGAACCCTAATTCATTAAGACCTATAGCTTATTAGACATTTGCCTTGTGATCTTGAGAATTGTTTGATTACCCTATCCCTTGTTTGGACTTGTATCAGCCAACTAAATAGGGTGATCACACTTACCAATTCTTGAGCTTCCCTTATTGACTTAACAAAGAGGAAATTAACATTGACCATGGCTTGTGAAGTCAGATTTATTACAAGGTTGTGTAGTACTTGAGTTCTTTCAAGTTTTGCCTTCGGGTTCCTTCCTTTCTTGGCAGAAATCTGTTAGTAGTCGTGTATTTCTGTGAAGAATCACTGAAAAGAAAACAGAGAAGAATCACTGAACCAATCGAATGATGCTCGCCGGCAGTGACCTAAATAGAAAAGAAAATGATTCTCATTGTCATGGGAGTGAAACCGTAAGAAATTGCAGGATTTCATATGCGCAGACAGTAAGTAAGTGATAGGGGAAAAGACGCCCGTCGCGAACATGACTTAAAAAAAAAAAAAAATCATCTGCTGTTCTTTATGGCAATGACCGATCTATTGGGAGATTTTATTTTATTTTTTTTCCACCAAGGAAAAAGCTTGTAAGTTATTTATAGCGTCCAGCTTGAGTGTTGGGGCAAGATGCACTTTTGTTATCACTCTAGTGTTAGGCGTCTCAGCAAACTTTTTCTCTCGATTGTAGTTTCAGATTTTATCCCAAGCTTAAAAAAATCCATCTCTATCTGGTCATTAGATACATGTACCCGGGGATTAATAATCTTTTTTGGCATAGCCTTTTTCTTTGGTGGACTAAAAAATAATGTGTGCATTACATTGATTAAAGCGAGCATTATCTAGTGTTGCGCTTATCTGAGTTGGCTATTCCATCTTCATCGGTTATAACCTAAAAACTTTCATTAAGTTATGCCACTTGTTCAGAGTCATCGAGAATAATATACAGATGTGTCTATTTGTCATATTATATATCCAACTTGTTCCGGCAAGTTGCTCCCCTGATGCTAACATATTTAATTCGTTAGATTCAGAAGATAGATCATTTGGACAACTGTCGTTAGGTGCTTGTTATGTTGAGCTAACAGAAGAGCAATATATCTCCAAGTATGACTTATGATTGACAGAGATGACAAACTTATAGGAAAGGATAATTACCTGTCCCATTAGAAGTGTCTTCCACAAAGGTTCTTTAGATTTATTGCGTAGATACCGTCCATGCAAAGTCTAGCTTCTAAGACTTTCATATGTGCATTAAGGTGAAAAGACAGCCTTTAAAATAATATATGCCATCTATCTATAATATACTATTGAAACTATGCAATTCCATTCATGTGTAATCGAATTTTTAGCTTCAATATATATATATATATATATATATATATATATATATATATTATGGGTTGAAATCTCCAATATGTGGTTCATCAAAAAGTCACCAAGTGGTTCATTTAGAGTGTAACGAGGTGTAAGAGTTTATTTAATAGAAACTATCATTCAGAATCTTTATGTTAAGTTTTACTGCAATATTTTAAGCATCTCTCTCAAACATGACCCTAAAATATATGTTTAATAATTTGGTGCATATCCCTTGTTAATCCATTTCTTGACGATTTAAGTTTAAAAAAAAAGGGAACAGTTTTTTTGCAAGATATCAGAGCTCAGGCCAAGGGTTCAATTTTTTTTTTTTTCACTCTCTTTCAATTTTATCTTACATGTTATTCACGTTATTGTAGTTCCTATTCCCCAGTAACGTTTGTCGAAGTGATTACATTGACAACCAGTTTTCTGCATTGAAAGAATCGTGTTACATATGTCTTGCATTTTTATGGTTGGGTCGGTTGATGACCCGACCAGACCCGACATACCCGATGCTTTTGTGCAACCCGAAAATAGAGATTTAGTTCGTGATGCAAAGGGTTGGGCCAGTAGACCCAACTCGTAGCAAGCGAATAAATCTCAATGGGGTACGACGTATCCACGAGGGGCTCGGAGGCGTAGCCCCTGATCGAAATTTTTTAGGGGCACTATTTATACTGCGTTAGGGTTTTTTTTGCTGATGTAAGTTTTTCCTTGTTTTGAGAGAGTTAAGTGAGCCGTGTGCTTTGTAATCCTTTCTCTTTCTTGATTATAGTGGAATTGAATCTTGCCTCGCCCGTGGATGTAGATCACTTTGTGATCGAACCACGTAAATCCTCTTGTTTTGTGTTCGTTCTTCCGTGCCTGTTACAACAAATCGACTTATGTCGGATGAGGTGTCTTAAATACTATAACATAGATTCATAAGTTTCAGGAAAATCGGCTTGTATTATCCACGTTCACGAGCTATTTGATGTTTGTGATATAGAACTCCCCATACTAGTTAGAACCATCAACATCTTGGGTTATTTTCAGTCTATTATGGTTAGTGTGTTTTAACTTGAGCCTTTCTTATACCTAATGGAATGTATCAAGAGTGATGTATTAATTGTCTCAAGACACTTTACTACGATTTCCTATCAAAATCAGGAAAGTACAGATTATCCAAAATAAAAGAGACATTAAGGCATTTAACCTTTCTATATTTTCTTCAAATTCCCACCGTGTTTGAGTCCAGCTGTAACACAAAATTCAATACCTCATCACGATATATCAAAAGATAATATTCCAACCTAGGCGCCCCTGAAATGAAGTTAGTTAAATTACCTTCTGAGGAGTTATTTTCTCATCTCACACCACCGCATGAAATCGATAAATCTCCATGTAAGCAAGAATTCATTGCTCAAAAGCAAAGGAGGGGTGTGGATCAATCCCCTTTGGAATCTCACATTCCATGCCATAAGTCAACGTGACTTCCCAAAACAAAAATCAATCACACAGAGCTAATCAAACCAAGCAACAAACAGCCTTCCTTACAAACAAACAGGAAATACTTTATGCAAGACCAACAAAGCCTCACACCCAGTAGCATCTAAGGAACCTGAACCTTGTCCTTTAGGCCAAGCCGCAACTTTGACGTATGCATTTATGTTGAGTTGGAATCCACATGGGCAATTAAAGTATCTATAGGAGTTTTGGCTATACGAATGAACCAATCAAGATAGTTTGATCTTTCATTATTGTCAATCTGACGGTTCAGACATATAAAAAAGGGCCACTTGTGGAAGCAAAACATGAGATATATGGCATTTAATTCTATGATATAATGAGCAGTTGATGTTTGCATTGGGTAGTAAGAATAAGAGATGATATTCCACAATGATTTCATCTATGGGCTTAAACTTCTAAAATAATTGGCAAATAAACCTTATTTTTTTTTACCAAATAAAATCCTAAATTAGAACTCTATAATGAATGATTTGGACATTTGAGAATTCATCAATTATGACTTTAGTTTTTAGCAAGTCCAATGACCATAAGAAGAGACGTGCATAAAGGAATCTTCGATGCTTCCTTGTTGGGTAAAAAACCAAAAAAAAAAGAGGGCCGTTTCATTGGGAGGAGAAGGGATCTCCAATGGTAGAGACTACTGACCCCTTCTTGTTCCTAACCATCTATTACGAATCTAATAAGCATAGAATCCTCAACATGGGGGATCCTTCCAAATAGAGAAGGGTGGGCAAGGCTTCCACGAGAGCCTTCCCCCTCATCCTGGTCAAGATAGATGGGAAGGAGCCCCATCAAAATAAAGGCCATAACCATTCTCTTATTTATTTTATGAACAGGGTGGGGCAGCCCTTCCTTCAGCTGGTCTTGGCTTGCCCCTTGTATAGGTTACAGCTATGAAATTCCTAATTTACCTCAGAAACCAATTTGTATAGGAGGAAATTTCTTAGAGTTTTATTCCTCGGATCTAACATACATAAAACGAAATATATTGATGTGAATGTATTACTGCATAATTCACAAGCAAATTGGATTAACCAGCATAATAACGAGAAGATGAGCTAGTGAGATTCGAACCTTCATGAGATATAAAATTATATTAAACGACTATTATTTGAGAAGGATACGAGAGCATTGCGCATTCCGAACATATTTCTACTAAAAATATCCAACCGATGTCCATCCAATTGGCTCTAAGGCAGAGGGTATCCAAACTGATGATGCCAAAACATACACCAAAAACACTGCTCCAACATGTGAAAATGTCTGATAAAAAAAAAGAACTTTGTGAAAATGACATCATTTCACTTTCTTGGAAATGCAACTTGCTTAAAAAATAAAAAAAGAATGCGAAACTCTTTTAAATTTGGTGGACTTTTGAAAACATTGTGTATGCGGGACCAACCACAAATGTAAACAGAAACCAACTCTTGGAGCTACCTAGAACATCATTTAAGCCTGAGAGTTATCGCACAGCCTCACTACTTCTCTCCCTATTCCCCCAAAAAGTCGAAAGTTAGCTCAAAAATGGTGAGAAATCCACTTAGACACAAACAAGAGAAAACAATTCCACAGTGAAGAAGGGCACTTGGAGTGGGGAAGAAGATCAGAAGCTCATTGCTTATATCAAGAGATACGGCATTTGGAACTGGACTCACATGCCCAAACCTGCTGGTACGAAAGATTCATGTGCTCATTGCCTATATCTTCTTTTGTTGGGTATAACATCAACCCAAGTCTTGAATATGCATGTGAACGACACGGGTTTGGCAAGGATTGGGAAAAGTTGTAGGCTTTGGTGGATGAACTATCTGAGGCCTAACATCAGGCATGGAAACATCAGCAAAGAAGAGGAGGACATGATTATCAAGTCACACCGACTTCTCTCGAAAATAAGTAGGATTGCACAATCATCACCTTAGTGAAAAACCTGGTAAAAGATTACCAGGAAAGAAAAAAAAAACACATCTAGAATTCCACAAGTTTGTATTGGTAGGCTCATGATTGTTGATTAAACCTACTGTTCCCATGCTTGCCAAACCCGTGGAAGTTCACATGCATATTCAAGACTTGGGTTGATGTTTATACCCAACAAAAGAAGATATAGGCAATGAGCACATGAATCTTTCGTACCAGCAGGTTTGGGCATGTGAGTCCAGTTCCAAATGCCGTATCTCTTGATATAAGCAATGAGCTTCTGATCTTCTTCCCCACTCCAAGTGCCCTTCTTCACTGTGGAATTGTTTCTCTGTGTTCTAAGTGGATTTCTCACCATTTTTGAGCTAACTTTCGACTTTTTGGGGAATAGGGAGAGAAGTAGTGAGGCTGTGCGATAACTCTCAGGCTTAAATGATGTTCTAGGTAGCTCCAAGAGTTGGTTTCTGTTTACATTTGTGGTTGGTCCCGCATACACAATGTTTTCAAAAGTCCACCAAATTTAAAAGAGTTTCGCATTCTTTTTTTATTTTTAAGCAAGTTGCATTTCCAAGAAAGTGAAATGATGTCATTTTCACAAAGTTCTTTTTTTTATCAGACATTTTCACATGTTGGAGCAGTGTTTTATGGTGTATGTTTTGGCATCATCAGTTTGGATACCCTCTGCCTTAGAGCCAATGGATGGACATCGGTTGGATATTTTAGTAAGAAATATGTTCGGAATGCGCAATGCTCTCGTATCCTTCTCAAATAATAGTCGTTTATATAATTTTATATCTCATGAAGGTTCGAATCTCACTAGCTCATCTTCTCGTTATTATGCTGGTTAATCCAATTTGCTTGTGAATTATGCAGTAATACATTCACATCAATATATTTCGTTTTATGTATGTTAGATCCGAGGAATAAAAACTCTAAGAAATTTCCTCCTATACAAATTGGTTTCTGAGGTAAATTAGGAATTTCATAGCTGTAACCTATACAAGGGGGGCAAGCCAAGACCAGCTGAAGGAAGGGCTGCCCCACCCTGTTCATAAAATAAATAAAGAGAATGGTTATGGCCTTTATTTTGATGGGGCTCCTTCCCATCTATCTTGACCAGGATGAGGGGGAAGGCTCCGTGGAAGCCTTGCCCACCCTTCTCTATTTGGAAGGATCCCCCATGTTGAGGATTCTATGCTTATTAGATTCGTAATAGATGGTTAGGAACAAGAAGGGGGTCAGTAGTCTCTACCATTGGAGATCCCTTCTCCTCCAATGAAACGGCCTCTTTTTTTTTTGGTTTTTAACCCAACAAGGAAGCATCGAAGATTCCTTTATGCACGTCTCTTCTTATGGTCATTGGACTTGCTAAAAACTAAAGTCATAATTGATGAATTCTCAAATGTCCAAATCATTCATTATAGAGTTCTAATTTAGGATTTTATTGGTAAAAAAAAAAATAGTTTATTTGCCAATTATTTTAGAAGTTTAAGCCCATAGATGAAATCATTGTGGAATATCATCTCTATTCTTACTACCCAATGCAAACATCAACTGCTCATTATATCATAGAATTAAATGCCATATATCTCATGTTTTGCTTCCACAAGTGGCCCTTTTTTATATGTCTGAAACCGTCAGATTGACAATAATGAAAGATCAAACTATCTTGATTGGTTCATTCGTATAGCCAAAACTCCTATAGATACTTTAATTGCCCATGTGGATTCCAACTCAACATAAATGCATACGTCAAAGTTGCGGCTTGGCCTAAAGGACAAGGTTCAGGTTCCTTAGATGCTACTGGGTGTGAGGCTTTGTGTGGTCTTGCATAAAGTATTTCCTGTTTGTTTGTAAGGAAGGCTGTTTGTTGCTTGGTTTGATTAGCTCTGTGTGATTGATTTTGTTTTGGGAAGTCACGTTGACTTATGGCATGGATGTGAGATTCCAAAGGGGATTGATCACACCCCTCCTTTGCTTTTGAGCAATGAATTCTTGCTTACATGGAGATTTATCGATTTCATCGGTGGGTGTGAGATGAGAAAATAACTCCTCAGAAGGTAATTTAACTAACTTCATTTCAGGGGCGCCTAGGTTGGAATATTATCTTTTGATATATCGTGATGAGGTATTGAATTTTGTGTTACAGCTGGACTCAAACACGGTGGGAATGAAGAAAAAATATAGAAAGGTTAAATGCCTTAATGTCTCTTTTATTTTGGATAATCTGTACTTTCCTGATTTTGATAGGAAATCGTAGTAAAGTGTCTTGAGACAATTAATACATCACTCTTGATACATTCCATTAGGTATAAGAAAGGCTCAAGTTAAAACACACTAACCATAATAGACTGAAAATAACCCAAGATGTTGATGGTTCTAACTAGTATGGGGAGTTCTATATCACAAACATCAAATAGCTCGTGAACGTGGATAATACAAGCCGATTTTCTGAAACTTATGAATCTATGTTATAGTATTTAAGACACCCACCTCATCCGACATAAGTCGATTTGTTGTAACAGGCACGGAAGAACGAACACAAAACAAGAGGATTTACGTGGTTCGATCACAAAGTGATCTACATCCACGGGCGAGGCAAGATTCAATTCCACTATAATCAAGAAAGAGAAAGGATTACAAAGCACACGGCTCACTTAACTCTCTCAAAACAAGGAAAAACTTACATCAGCAAAAAAAACCCTAACGCCAGTATAAATAGTGCCCCTAAAAAAATTCGATCAGGGGCTACGCCTCCGAGCCCCTCGTGGATACGTCGTACCCCATTGAGATTTATTCGCTTGCTACGAGTTGGGTCTACTGGCCCAACCCTTTGCATCACGAACTAAATCTCTATTTTCGGGTTGCACAAAAAAGCATCGGTATGTCGGGTCTGGTCGGGTCATCAACCGACCCAACCATAAAAATGCAAGACATATGTAACACGATTCTTTCAATGCAGAAAACTGGTTGTCAATGTAATCACTTCGACAAACGTTACTGGGGAATAGGAACTACAATAACGTGAATAACATGTAAGATAAAATTGAAAGAGAGTGAAAAAAAAAAAAAATTGAACCCTTGGCCTGAGCTCTGATATCTTGCAAAAAAACTGTTCCTTTTTTTTTTAAACTTAAATCGTCAAGAAATGGATTAACAAGGGATATGCACCAAATTATTAAACATATATTTTAGGGTCATGTTTGAGAGAGATGCTTAAAATATTGCAGTAAAACTTAACATAAAGATTTGAATGATAGTTCTATTAAATAAACTCTTACACCTCGTTACACTCTAAATGAACCACTTGGTGACTTTTGATGAACCACATATTGGAGATTTCAAACCATAATATATATATATATCATATATATATATATAATAATATATATATATGAAGCTAAAAATTCGATTACACATGAATGGAATTGCATAGTTCAATAGTATATTATAGATAGATGGCATAATATTATTTTAAAGGCTGTCTTTTCACCTTAATGCACATATGAAAGTCTTAGAAGCTAGACTTTGCATGGACGGTATCTACGCAATAAATGTAAAGAACCTTTTGTGGAAGACACTTCTAATGGACAGTAATTTCTCCTTTCCTATAAGTTTGTCATCTCTGTCAATCATAAGTCATACTTGGAGATATATTGCTCTTCTGTTAGCTCAATCATAAACAAGCACCTAACGACAGTTGTCCAAATGATCTATCTTCTGAATCTAACGAATTAAATAGTTAGCATCAGGGGAGCAACTTGCGGGAACAAGTTGGAATATAATATGACAAATAGACACATTGTATATTATTCTCGATGACTCTGAAACAAGTGGCATAACTTAATGAAAGGTTTTTAGGTTATAACCGATGAAGATGGAATAGCCAACTCAGATAAGCGCAACACTAGAAATGCGTCGCTTTAATCAATGTAATGCACACCATTATTTAGTCCAACAAAGAAAAAGGCTATGCCCAAAAAAGATTATTAATCCCCGGGTACATTGTATCTAATGACCAGATAGAGATGGATTTTTTTAAGCTTGGGATAAAATACTGAAACTACAATCGAGAGAAAAAGTTTGCTGAGACGCCTAAACACTAGAGTGATAACAAAAGTGCATCTTGCCACCAACACTCAAGCTGGACGCCTATAAATTAACTTACAAGCTTTTCCTTGGTTGGAAAAAAAAATAAAATAAAATCTCCCAATAGATCGGTCAATTGCCATAAAGAACAGCAGATGAATTTTTTTTTTTTTAAGTCATGTCGCGACGGGCGTCTCTTCCCCTATCACTTACTTTACTGTCTGCGCATATGAAATCCTGCAATTTCTTACGGTTTCACTCCCATGACAATGAGAATCATTTTCTTTCTATTAGGTCACTGCACGGCGAGCATCATTCGATTGGTTTCAGTGATTCTTCTCTGTTTTCTTTCAGTGATTCTTCACAGAAAATACACGACTACTAACAGATTTCTGCCAAGAAAGGAGGGAACCCGAAGGCACAAAACTTGAAAAGAAACTCAAGTACTACACAACCTGTATAAAAATCTGACTTCACAGCCATGGTCAATGTTAATTCCTCTTTGTTAAGTCAATAAGGGAAAGCTTCAAGAAATTGGTAAGTGTGATCACCCTATTTAGTTGGCTGATACAAAGTCCAAACAAGGGATAGGGTAAATCAAACAATTCTCAAAAGATCAACAAGGCAAATGTCTCAATAAGCTATAGGTCTTATGAATTAGGGTTCACATGTATTAGTCATGCTTAATAGCAACTACAGTCGTACGTCAAAGACGCATAATACTTTTGTCAAGGTCAAAAGATTCACAAGAAAAGTATTGCATAAAATCCTGCAAATTTTTTTTAACATGATCGATGGATATTGTGGTACATAAAAAGGTCAGTTAGCTTGATTTATTCGAATGAGTGGGAGCAATAGTTTCCTTAACAAAGAAAAAAAAAATTGCACAAAATTGGTCGTTCTTCATCCTTCTATAAGGATAGAGCGGTCACCTCATATAAGAGAAAGTGCATGTTACAAGGGTTACTGGAACGATGAACAAAATCGGTAAATTAAATTTAGAGACAAACTATGTAGGGTATTAAGGTTTTAGCACCACATTTGAATGCTTAATAGGAGTCTTCATTTATAATTAGTAAAACGATTTTGTGAATGGTTCTTACTAAAGGGTAATGCGAGAGATAAGACTATCTATCAAAATAGAACTATTAAGCAATATATCAGGTAGAGAGGGCATTGACTTGGTGTATAACATTTTAATCCTCCAATAGGATTCTGTCACAAGCATATATAGTAAATGAAATTTATTACTTAGTATTAGTATCTAGCATTATTTTGAAGGAAGCAGTACTGCTAGGCTAATCCATTGCCTCTACCTCCATTAAAATATCTATGTAAATCATCAAGAGAAATGTTATTTAAAGAGGAACATGTGTCAGCTACAGATTGTGAAGATGACATTATCTTCTTGAACTTCTTAATGGGAAATCTAAATCTAGGTATCACATTGGGAACTCTCTATAGAAGACTGGATCAATCTACGTCTTGAAAGGTAGAATTTTTCAAAGCCCAAAGCTTATAACATATATATTTTGGTGGAACTTGAAATTCACGAGCTGTCAAAAAAATTTTCTTGCTTGACTCTTAAAGTGGCAATCTGAAAGTGTGTTCTTAAGAAAGTGAGAAAGTTTCATTGTGACTCTGGCTATGTGATCTTTTCTTGTCCATCCATTAATAACCTAGCAAAAGAGAAAACACGTCGCAAGAGCACAAAAGAAAAAAAGTGGTGGTAAACAGTTGAAACACTCAGAATTAGAAGAACTTTCTTCCATCGGATGACAATATTGAGTCAATGGAAAACATAGTTAGCTAAATGCCTTTTGATTACGGTTGTTAAACTTGGCTTTCTACTTCTAGAAAAGTGAAGTTTTTGCCTATTGGGATTATTTATCTATCTACAGTCTACCTTATAGTATCGGATAGAGATCAAATCTCATGTTAAGCTTGCCAAGTTGCTAATCAATTTGACTTTTATCTTTGTGCGTGAGTTATAAGTCCCCTGTATGAACATACATTTTTTGTACATGCGAGTCAAAGTTGACTTTTCTACGTGCAATAAGTTCTATATTAAAGTTGACTTATCTATGGACAGATTACCAGATGAGTGTTGATTAATATCAGCCATGTTGTGTAGCAAACCTAAGTTATTAAGTTGTCCAATACTTGGCTCCCAAATCTTGAGATAATAGATTAGATTAAGAAAATAAATAAAATAAAATGTAATATAAATTCAGAATGATTGTTTCTAGTTTTATCAACTGAAGAATATCGATAAATAATAAACTCATGTAGAAAGCTCATCAGGTTAGACATACTTACCACAGCTTACAGATAAAATTTATGGAATAAAGAAAAAGCAAAATCTAAAATTAAAGAGGTTTTGAAGGCCTTTGCTATTCTGCGAAAGATATCTCGTGATAAGAGCAAGTAGATAGTGGAGAACCAAACGTACGAAAGGAGGATTGCAGCATCACATAATTAATTATTACAGAAACCTGGAAGTGTGCAAAAGTTGTGCGATGACGCAGCAATGACATGTAATCCAAGCCAATGCAGAGGCCATGTATGAGCGAAGCATAGAATAATTTAATCATAACACAACAAAATAATGCAACTTGTAAACCTAGCTAGGGTTTTTATAGAAATTTACAAGAAAGACAACCGACGTGCATCAATTTTATAGAAGTTTGCTTTTCGGCTACCAACCTTGAAAGCATAATTCCCCTGATATACATTTGACCACTGTATAATAAAATTTATAATCAGAAGAAAAAGGAAAGATGAGGGTACATTGAGTTTTTAATAATTGTTCAACATTTTGTTTCATTTCTAAATATACTTGAGTTTTTCCAGGTATCTTCGTTATGTAAATATATCCTTCATGTCTCTAATGGACATCTATGATTCATCTTAATACAAGCTTATGGTTTCACTGGATTTTTAGTAGTTTATACAAAATCCTTACTCGTCTTTTCTAATGCAATGTTCAGTGTGTTGAGATCCGATCTATTCACAACATTGATTGCAGTAATATGTACCAAGCTCGTAGTGACATTTGGTATTTTACCAAACAATATATAGGATATAAGAAAGCCTACTACATCCTTCCAAATATAGCCTAAGGCGTTTGTCCATGTGTATCAAGGGCATAAGTACAACATATCTTGTACTTACTATTGTTAACTTTATTAGCACAAATCTGATATAGTTGATACAAGACAACTCCTATCAGCAGCGGGGCTAAAAACTTCACAAAACAACAAAGTCACCAGCTAAAGAAACCATTAACAGATGAAGCTTCCACAAAACTTTGAGTCCCCAGGTAGTAAAAGAAGTCTTCATAGGCGAGCTTCAGAAGCTTTCTAACAAACAAATTACCCTTCAAATGCACAAGTACCTGGACGAAGAAGATGACTCCAAACTTTCTTTCAAAAAGGAACAATCGAAGAAAGATAAGAGTTGGAACGATTTCGTTGCACTCGTGACATTAATTAGATGTTGAAGTTTCAGATGCATTTACATAATTCTCAAAGAAAAAGAAAACTTAGGAAGAAATAAAGGGAGAAAGGAAAAGAAAAGACCTCCATATAATGAACCCTAAGCCTCCATTTATTTCGCTAAAAAATAACTTCTCAAAAGACGTTTTCCAAATTTTCTGGCTTTTGTTCATGAAAAATAAGCTAATCCTAGAAAATAATATCCCCCCATGTAAAAATCTCCTTCAAAAATGAGGAAAATATTTTTCTCTTTTTGAGAAGAGGAAACACTCTTTTTTCATCTTTCCTTCCTCCTCTCTTTCATATTTTATTTCTTTTTAATTATTTTTTACTTTCTTTTTATTTTTTTATTTATTTTTAAATTCAAAAATATTAATTTTTATTTTTAAATAAAAATAATTTTTTATTTTTAATTAATTTTAAATTTTTTATTCTTTCTTTCTTCTTTAATTTCTCGTCAGGCCAAGGTGAGGCTTAGCCTCGCTCGAGGCTAATGAGGCTCCAACTTGAGCTAGCGGGCCTCCAGCGAGGCCCAAGCCTCGCAAGTGGCTAGCAACTGCTTGACGAAGAAATTAAAGAAGTAAGAAGAAAAAAAGAGAAAAAAATTAAAGAAAGTAATAAAATAATTAAAAATTAAATTTTTATTCAAAAAAATAAAAATAATAAAATAATAATTCAAATTTTTTAATAACTTTTCTAAGAAAATCAATTCCGTGCCAAACCTATACAATAGACATGGGCTTATCCTCAAAGAAAGTAATATGCTCTTTTCTTAAGTCTGGCACGATGACAAGTGGGACAAATAATTCAATAGAGGTTATTGCTGAATCAATGGCACATGCTTCCACTAACAAAAGCTGCAAAAAAAAAAAAAACAAAGAAAGAAAAAGAGAAGGCAGCAATACTATTGGAAAGGACGGTTTCAATTTGGCCATACGTAATCCTTTATATAGATAGGAGTATGTTCACCTGTTCTTCCAAATACGGATATCGCCCATGAGCTTTAGCATCGTTGTCGATCAATTCTATACTAAATATTGTCTACTCATTCCAACCTCTCTCGATAGTCCTATTTTTCATATATGCCAATAAGAGGCAAAAAGATCTACTAGCTTGGTTTATGTTTCATTATTTGTCTCACAGTCACCTATTTCATAAATAACTACTTGTTTTCTTGCTATACATGCATAGGTGGTCTTAACCATATAAGACATTGTGGAAAACTTTCAGGGCAAAATTATGACTCACTCACTCCGCTTTGAGATCTAATTTGGTAAAATTGCTTCTCATTGATGAAGATATCTTTGTGTTCAAGATAGGGCACCCAATGCATGCGTTACTGAAACCTGCATGGCCACTGAAAAAGATTAAGTCAAGAATTCGTATATGTTCGAATAATCCATATATACAATTTTTTTAAATCTAGGGCATAAGACGTCAAGATAAACTATTCTTTTCGTCACCTAAGCTGAAAAAAGAAATTCATTTTTTTATTGTTTTCTATCGAAAGTATTTTTAGGATCAAAATTGATGGCTGATATTGAAAAAAAAAAATGATCTCAACAAATTATTTCAATGGTTAGAAGTGGACTCAACGTCATTCTACAATCTTCACGATTATTTATGGCTCGCTGTAGTGAAACCTATTTTCCTTTGCACCTAAATATGACGTGTTTATTTTATGTGACTTCTGTAGATAAAATCTTCAAATTTACTTTTTATACATAGGACATGACCTTGTGAATACAGACAGTAACCAACCCATATATATATATATATATATATATATATATATTATATATATATATATATCCAAAAAGTAGTGAGACATGCAGCGACACAGCATAGCAACCCTAATTTCTTTAATTTTACATATGTTCATATGAATCCAAGAATCACGTCCATTTTCAGTGTATCCTCATCCTCCCCATACTTGGTCAGTCAAATTTGTTTCCCCTATCTAGCATGATGGTCTAGTTTGTCCGGAGCTAGTTCCGCCTGACTTTTCATTATATATAATTGTCAATTCGATATGTGCGTGAAACGCAATACCTTCTAACGACCCTTCACTGTGTTTAGTCCTCCTTTCCAGCTCCGGATCCATTGAACATTTGTTGAATAATCACAATACTTAGTTTTGGTCCTCCGGTGGAAATTGTGTGCCACTGACCTATATTCTAAACATATAATATGACCAATAATTGGTGATCAGTGTTATACGATTTTGAAACTCTTCTTCTCTTGACCTATGAAGAAGATCCCAAGCACACACTTTCTCTGAACTTTCGTTGCGTTTGCCTGCTTGTTGAATCTTAGGTGTCCCCGAAACACACCCATGATCCAATCCTTTTATGGTCTAGCTTGTCCGAAGCTAGTTCGACCCCACCTTTAATTATATATAATCGTCAATTCGATATGTACGTGAAACATAACACCTTCTAACGACCCTTCACTGTGTTTATTCCTCCCTCTTCCGGTTCTAGATCCATTGAACGTTTGTTGAATAATCACAATACTATGTTTTGGTCCTCCAGCGAAATTGTGTGCCACTAACATATATTCTGAACATATAGCATGACCAATAATTGGTGATGAATGTTATATGATTTTGAAACTCTTCTTCTCTTGACCTATGGAGAAGATCTTAAGCACACACTTTCTCTGAACTTTCGTTGCGTTTACCTGCTTGTTGAATTTTTAGTGTCCCCGAAAACACATCCATGATCCAATCCTTTTATGGTCTAGTTTGTCCGAAGCTAGTTCGACCCACCTTTAATTATATATAATCGTCACTTCTATATGTGCGTGAAACACAACACCTTCTAACGGCCCTTCACTGTGTTTAGTCCTCCTTTCCTGTTCCAGACCCATTGGACATTTGTTGAATAATCACAGTACTAAGTTTTGGTCCTCCAATGGAAATTGTGTGCCACTGACATATATTCCAAACATATAATATGACCAATAAATAATGTTATACGAATTTCAAACTCTTCTTCTCTTGAAGATCCTAAGCACACAGTTTCTCTGAACTTTCGTTGTGTTTACTTGCTTGTTGATTCTTAGGTGTCCCCGAAACAAATGCCTTAGTGGATGGTGGACAGCTGTAATTACGTTGTCTGCATAAGCTTTTCTCGCATGCCGGTATCTAGACATTCAAATAAACCTAAGCCAGACCAATGTATCTCAGTTCCCTACGAGCATCAATGTATCTAACTAGACAAAAGACTAACCGGACATTTTCTTGTTTGCCAGCTATTTTCTTTGTTGATCAGAACACTATTATATCTAGGGTTTCACTCATCTGATTGAGGTGATCTATCCAAATAAATAATTGGAGGGAAAATTACCAATTCAATCCTAAACCTATTGCAATTGTGCCATTTCAATCCTAAACCTTTTTTTTTGGCCAAGTCAGTCCTAAACCTTTTGTAAATGTTCCTTTTAGTCATCCGATGAGTTTTGGATTCCGACCGGCGCTGATGTGGACACCAGCCGGCCGACGATATAATATTTTAATAATTTTTGAATTTTTTGAATTTTTTATTTTATTTTTATTTTTATTTTTATTCCTCCCTCAGAAGCTCGTCGGCCAGAGGCACGGCCGGCGAGGCGAGCCTTCCCCGGCCATGGCGGGGCTCGGCCTCGCCGTCGCTGGGCGAGGCGACGCCAGCAAAAGCGAGCCGAGCCCGCTAGGCGGTCGCCTCGCCGTCGAGCCTCACCTCGACCTCGCTCGCCCCTCGCTCGCCTCGATCTTGCCTCGCCTCGCCTCGCCTCGATCTTGCCTCACCTCGCTCGCTTTGACCTTGCCTCGCCTCGCCCCTGCCTGCGAGTCCTCGCCTTCACGCCTCGCCATCGACTGGCGAGGCGACGCCGAGCCTCGCCATGGTCGGAGGAGGCTTCAGCTCGCCGGCCGTGCCTCGGGCCGGCGAGCGGCTGAGGGAGGGATGGTTGGAGGAAAAATAAAAATAAAAATAAAAAGAAAAATAAAACTAAAAAGGTAAAAATAAAAAATTCAAAAAAATATTAAAATATTCTATCTTCGGCCAGTCGGTTCCACGTCAGCGCCGGCCGGCCAAAATCACCGGATGGAATAAAATGAAATAATTACAAAAGGTTAGGACTAACTTGGCCAAAAAAAAAAAGTTTTAGAACTGAAATGGCACAATTACAATAACGTTTGGTCTGAACGAGCGGTAATTTTCCCCAATAATTAGGAAAATCAACTAAATTCATAGTACTTTTCTAAGTCTTTGATCTTTAAGACTGAATAGTGAAGCATATATACAATACAACACCACATTAAGGTTGTTATTGTATATATGCTTCATCATATCATTTCTTATAGATCAAAGACTCTAGGGAAAAGTAATAGGAATTTAGTTGATTTCCCAAGTATGGGGAAAAATTGTACCAATTCAGACCTAAAACTTATTGTAATTGTGCCATTTCATTCTAACCTTTTTTTTTTGGCCAAGTTGAGTCCTAACCTTTGAATTATTTCATTTTAGTCCATCCGGTGAGTTTTGGCCGGCCGGCGCTTGACGTGGAAACCGACGCGAAGTAGAATATTTTAATATTTTTGAATTTTTTTTTATGTTTATTTTTATTTTTATTCTTTATTTTATTTTTATTTTTTCCTCCCAACCCATCCCCTCCTCAGCCGCTCGCCGGCCCGGAGGCCTACGGCGGCGAGGCTGAGCCTCCTTCCGACCATGGCGGGGCTCGGAGTCGCCTCGCCCAGCGATGGCGAGGCAGTGAAGGCGAGGCTCGAGGCGAGGGGCGAGGGAGGCAAGGTCAAAGCGAAGGCGAAGGTCAGGTGACTGGCAAGGATCGAGGGCGAGCGAGGCGACCGGCATACTATAGAGGCGAGGCCGAGGGCGAGGCTGACGGTCGAGGTGAGCTCGACGGTCGAAGGCGACGCATAGCGGGGGCTCGGCCTCGCTGTTTTGATGGCGTCGCATCGCCAGCGGACGGCGATCGGCGAGCACCCCGCCATGGCCAGCGGGAAGGCTCGGCCTCGCCGGCAGTAGCTCTCGGCCCGACGAAGATAGCTGAGGGAGGAATAAAAATAACAATAAAAATAAAAAATAAAAAATTCAAAAAATTGCAAAAAATGATTAAAATATTATATCGTCGGACGCGCTGGTGTCCACATCAGCGCCGGGGTCGCCAAAAAACTCATCGGAGGGACTAAATGGAACAATTACAAAGGTTAGGACTGACGTTGGCCAAAAAAAAAAGGTTTAGGATTGAAATGGCACAATTTGCCATAGGTGTTAGGATTGAATTGGTAATTTTCCCCAGTCCAAATTGATTATTTTGGATAGTCCACCTCAAATCAGATGATCGTGAAACCATAGATATAATAGTGTTCTGATCAAACAAAGAAAATAGCTGGCAAACAAGAAAATGTCCGGTTAGTCTTTTGTTAGTTAGATACATTGATGCTCGTAGGGAACTGAGATACATTGGTCTGGCTTAGGTATTATTTTGAATGTCTAGATACCGGCACGGCGAGAAAAGCTTATGCAGACAACGTAATTACAGCTGTCCACCATCCACTAAGGCATTTGTTTCGGGCACACCTAAGAATCAAACAAGCAAGTAAACACAACGAAAGTTCAGAGAAACTGTGTGCTTAGGATCTTAAGAAGAAGGAGATTTGAAATTCGTTTATAACATTATTATTGGTCATATTATAATGTTTGGAATATGTATCCAGTGGCACACAATTTTCCATTGGAGGACCAAAATTAGTATCTGTGATTATTCAACAAATGTCAAATGGGTCTGGAACAGAAAGGAGGACTAAACACAGTGAAGGGCCGTTAGAAGGGTTGTGTTCACGCACATATAGAATTGACGATTATATATAATTAAAGGTGGGTCGAACTAGCTTCGGACAAACTAGACATAAAAGGATTGGATCAGGATGTGTTTTTGGGACACTAAAAATTCAACAAGCAGGTAAACGCAACGAAAGTTCAGAGAAAGTGTGTGTTAAGATCTCTCCATAGGTCAAGAGAAGAAGAGTTTCAAAATCATATAACATTCATCACCAATTATTGGTCATGCATATGTTCAGGATATATGTTAGTGGCACACAATTTCCGCTGGAGGACCAAAAAAAAATAGTATTGTGATTATTCAACAAACGTTCAATGGATCTAGAACCGGAAGGGAGGAATAAAACACAGTGAAGGGTCGTTAGAAGGTGTTATGTTTCACGTACATATCGAATTGACGATTATATATAATAAAGGTGGGGTCGAACTAGCTTCGGACACGCAGACCATAAAAGGATTGGATCATGGGTGTGTTCGGGGACACACTAAGATTCAACAAGCAGGCAAACGCAACGAAAGTTCAGAGAAAGTGTGTGTTGGGATCTTCTCATAGGTCAAGAGAAGAAGAGTTTCAAAATCGTATAACACTGATCACCAATTATTGGTCATATTATAGTTAGAATATAGGTCAGTGGCACACAATTTCCACGGAGGACCAAAAACTAGTATGTGATTATTCAACAAATGGTTCAATGGATCCGGAGCTGGAAAGGAGGACTAAACACAGTGAAGGGTCGTTAGAAGGTATTGCGTTTCACGCACATATCGAATTGACAATATATATAATGAAAAGTCAGGCGGAACTAGCTCCGGACAAACTAGACCATCATGCTAGATAGGGGAAACAAATTGACTGACCAAGTATGGGGAGGATGAGGATACACTGAAAAAATGGAACGTGATTCTTGGATCCT
>JAGVVM010004003.1:0-47140 GCA_019149425.1 Psidium friedrichsthalianum
GCCGGCAATTTGAATTGGGCTTGTAAATGGCCTAGTTTGCCCCAAATAGCCCCCAGGTGCATAAATTTTAGGTAAAAATGGGTGTGGGTTCTTGACCTCAATTAGACTCGTAGGCTATCCCTCGAGATGATGTGAAAGGAGATGGTGAGCCCAAGATGGACGGGTCCGTGATGGTAGTGGCTGGTATGGGCCGAATTGGATAATGGGCTCGAGGAGCCCATCGCATGAAACGTGGAGGGCGAGCAAACCTAAACATAGGAGATCTAAATGATGACCCGTGAGAATGATTTGTTAAGAAATAAAATAGGGGCCCTGAGAGGTCAAGGTCCTAATGAGAAATTGAGCCGACTTGAGTGAAAAAGGAATTAGGCTAGGGAAAGGCTCTGAACGACCACATACTAGGTGCTTCGATAGTAATTAGTTGAGCATGTAACACTCGATGAGTGTGTGTTTTGCTACTAATTCGTGACAACGCTATATTCTATACATGCACATCGATCATTGTCTGGACTTTGTGCCCTCTACTTGGATTGGGCATTTGTGATGTGCATTGATGTGAGCATGAGCATAAGCATGCACTCTCATGTGGAGCACAATATAACGGGAACGTTCAGCTGCATGGGAGACGTGGAGCGGGGGAAGTGGAGAGATAAGCGTGCGATCTAAGGTACTTGGTAGAGGCATGGGCGCCTGGACATGCACGGCACGGGGTAGCGGGAGAGATAAAAGTGTCAACTTAAAAGCGTACCACACGCAGGTTGGGACACGAGCCCTGTAGCGATGAGACGCGGGTTAGATCCTTCATGAGTCGTATGTAACTATGAAACCCGACATCGAGTATTGTGCATTGAGCATCGAACCTGATATATTGGCATGCTATGTTTGTACATTCCTGCATGTGAGCTTATTCTCTGTCTATATGTGATTACTAGTGGATTGATCCTCACCGTTGTACTTACTCATGTCGCCGTCGAGAGAGTTTTGCTAGGAAGTGCTGGCTAGCCCTAGAATGTAGGTTAGGGCCGAACCAACTGACATACCTTACCCTATGATAGGATTAGTGGTGAACTTATTGAGTCTGTTGACTCACTGGCATTGAGTTGTCAATCTTTTCAGACCCCCGAACCGTAGTGATGAGTATACCCCGATACTTTTTGGACTCCCCGTAGAGGTGGAGACGGATGTGAGACATTTTGCTAAGACTGACGATACTATAGGGTCAGACCACTGACCACCGTTTGGGTAGACTATGGCAGTCTGCTCCTGATACCTCATAGATATGAGGCTTGGATAGTTAGGAGAGATCAGGTGTTCACGAGACCGGTGCGAGCCTTCGACGTCCCGATCGAAGATGGATGACCCCTTCCTCCTTCGTCCCATTACGTTTAGGGGAGAGGTCATTGACCCAAAGCCAGCGAGCAGCTACCGCCACAGGACGCATGGAGATTGATGGCCATGAGGAGGGAGAACCCCATGGACACCGAGCCTCCTCTCCTGAGTTTCGAGGAGGACCCTGAGGAGCGACCGTGGCAGTCGGACTGGAGCGAGACCAATCAGGTAGTAGACCCTTTAGGCCGTGGGATCTGGTTGAGCGTGGGATTTTGAGCCGTATGTTGTACTTCATTTTGATGGCCTGTACCCTAACGCTGGATGTTGATGTATCCACATGTATACATATATATATTGACTATTACCTTGACCGTGTACCTTCTCTTCACTACCGTCCATTACTGTATGTGTGCATGTCTGGGTTGGAGTTTTCGCTTCCGCAGGTGAGGTGTTATTTTAGCGCGAGCGTCGTCTGGCTGCGACGAAATTTTCCTGGGTCGTTGCTGATCGTGGCTAGTGAACGCGGTAGATTTGGTGGATGTCTCGAGTCCGTAGGTTCGGGGCATGACACTTCTTCTTTTTCTTCAATAAAGCCTTCAGATGAGTTATGTAAATTTCTTCATTAGAGTTCCATGCAAAAAAAAGCTATTTTTACATCCACTGCTCAAGTTCTAATAAGCACAACTGCTACAACTCAACACAATACGAATAGAAGTCAGACGAATAATTGGAGAAAATATTTCATTGAAATTGATACCTGACTTCTAAGCATAGCCTTTCACCACTAAAACAAGATTTGTATCATTCAATATTCCTGTTAGTGTCTCTTTTTAGCTTGTAGACCCACTTGCAACCGATAACCTTTCGTCCTTAAGGTAATTTGACAAGATCCCAAGTTTTGTTTTTGTGCAGGGACTCCATTTCCTCCTTCATAGATGTCCTCTATTGAGGAGCATTGCTGATCTCACAAGCTTCCAGATATGTACAAGCTCTCCCTCTTCAGTGATACAGCGTAAGTTGTCACACTAAATCATTTAGCCAAACTAAAGGCCTAGTAGTCCTCCTAAGAGGTCCTTAGTTACCCGAAGTTTTCAGTACCAATTCTGTCTATATGCTCTCTATCAGCTTCATCTCTCCTAGCTTCATCAAAATTAGTCAAATGTTCTTCAAATTGATTTTGATCTTTTTTTGATGATTCAAGTGCAAATATCTATGGCTAGTCAGCACTTGGGCTTTCTTGTCTTTCTGCAATGAATCTTTGTTGAAGACAATATCTTGGCTAATAACAACTTGTGGGTAGTAAGATCCCACAATCTATACCCCTTTAAACACCTTCTGCATAGCGAAGAAATATACACTTTCTAGGCCTCACTTCAAGCTTAGTCCTTTGCTCTTTAGGAACCCACATATAAGCATTACAAGCGAAAGTACGGAGGAAGAAATAGTCAACAGGTTTTCTAGACTGTACTCTTCTGGACTCTATCCATTAAGAGCAGTTGTTGAGGAATGATTCACTATGTACATGTCGTAACATAAACACAACTTCAGCCCAAAGCCTTCGCTTCATACTAGCACAACTTAACATACTTCAAGCACAATCCTTAGCATACAATATCATACACTCCATCCATTTTGTGGTGGAGTTACTAGGAACTGGAAGTGTTTTTTAATGCCATGCTTACTGTAAAAAATCTAAGAATTCTTGTGACATATATTCTCCTCCATTATCAATTTCAAACACTTTATTTTTGTTTCTTTTTGATTTTCTACCCAAAGCCTTTAAAACTTCTTAAAAAGAAGCAAAGCATACCCTTTCCCTTTTAAAAATGTAACGCCAAACTTTTTATGAGAAAAGATCGTATAATACATGAAATTAAAATACTTCAGGCACTCAAAACCAAAAACTCACTCAGGAGAACTCCCAAGTGATCCAGAACATGTATCAGGTCCGAAATATTCTAGCATTCTTGACTATGGAACGCATGAAAAGGAGTTCTATGAAACTTTCCCAACACACGCAAATCTTCACAAAAGTCTAAATTAGTATTCCTTTAAACCAGGAAGAAAACAGTCAGATCAAGAGCATACTTTAGTCCCCTTGCATGCATAATAATGTCACCAACATCAAGTACTGGGCCAAATAGTTGGGCTGACTTTGTCACAGCATTGGTGACGACTATTAGTGTCACCGACTCAGTTCTCAACTCTGATTCAGCATGGGTACAAACCGCCTTATCATTCTACCTTCACCATGATAAAGTGCTCCTTTGATGATCTTAGAATCGTCCCCTTTTCTAGAGTAATCATATACAGACCATTTTCATCAAAACTTCCCTAAAACTCTTCCCCAATGATATAGACTTTTTCGCAAATCTGGTACATGCCATACTCTGGATATTGTTTTGCACAATACCATCAAACATGGTAACATGGACATCTCCAAATCCCCACAATATGAGATGAATTATCATTGCCCATGTATACCGTACCTCCATCACATGACTGATATGTATGGAACCAATCCCGATGTGGTATCATATGGAAAGAAGCGCTCAAATCCAAAATCCATTGATATTGCTCGCTCTTTATTGAATCTACAAACATCACCTCGTCATCTTTGGATAAGTCTGTATTTTCAACAATGTTTCCTTGGAACTTGTTGATGATGATGCATTTTTAGAATCAAATTTGAGATTTTGCTAATTCTCCTTGGATTTACAGTCTTTACGCATGAGACCCTTTTGTCCACATTTCCAACAAGGACCCAATGTTCGCCTTGTTGACTTGGACCTTAACTGCTTTCTTTCACTAGAACCTTTGTCCATGGATCTTCCCATGGCCATCATAGAATTACTAGAAGTGCTCTTAAGAGTTTTTCTACGAGACCCTTTCGTCAGTAACGTAGCTATAATCGAATCCATACCAAGCTCTACTCCAATAATGAGATTCATGATCAAGGAATCCATGTATCAGTTATAGAATACAAAGAAGTGTTACCTTCTCATCATCCTCGATTTTGACACTGATGGAAGTCAATTTGCTTAACAAGGTGTTGAATCTATTCAGGTGCTCTTGGAAAGAGGAGTCTTCCTCATCTTTAGACTGTGTATTTGTTGAAGAAGAAAAATTTTGTTTGACATTGTTTTCCCATTGTAGAGATTCTTCAATTTGTTCCACAAACCTTTGGCAATAGTTTGATCAGAGACATTGAAAAGGACAGGATCATCTAATGCCAAAAGTAGGTCCGCTATTGCCATTTGATCTTTCTGCGCAAAATCCTCATCTTTCATCTCTGTTGGCTTTTGATTTTTACCAACAAGTGCAATTACACAATGTCTTTCACCAACACAGCTTGCATTTTTAGCTTCCACAATGGATAGTTGGATCCATTAAATTTTGGCACCTCGAACTTTGTAGAAGTCGACACAGCCATCGTACAAAGTTGAAACACATACGTTGACGTTGATTATGTGCAACACAGGCTTCTCGAACCATTGGCTCTGATACAAATTGTTGCCAAAATTCTTCACACGCAATCGTTATGTACGTTGACAAAAACAATAAATAGAACAAGTGCAGCAAAGTAAAGATGGAGAGACACAGATTTACGTGGTTCGACAGGTTGGCCTGTCTACGTCCACGGGGCAATCACACAGAACTCTCTTTGATAACTAGGAAAATTACAACGCACACCCCTAACTTGACAAACAGCGAATAGTGAGTCACACTCTCAATAGTGAACCTTTTTACAGTACAACTCTCGCAACTCAGAGATATTGCACACCCAAGATTCCCCTTACAAGAGATCCCAAACCCCCCCCCCCCCCCCCAAAACACCATTGATCCCAAACATAGAGAAAATACAGAGGAATGACTTAAAGAATCACAATTTTCCACCGTTCCCCTATTTTCTCTCTATCTCTGTCTTTCTCCCCACACGAAGGTGAAAAGAAGTGGAGGGATGGTTACACACAATAAAGTAGCGGAGGAGAGTCATGGGCAGTTAGCCCCTATTTTTCTATTATTACATCGACGAGCTCACTTACCTCTAGCCGCTCCTGGAGGAGTTCACCTCCGACGGCGACACTCTCTCCGTCGATCTCGCCCTCTCGCTCTCCTTCTCCTCCTGTAGCCAAGGCTTGCATCGGGAAGCAATGACGAGCTCACTTATCTCTGGCCACTACCGGCTGAGTTCTCCTTCGGTAGCAACACTCTCTTCATCAATCCCGCCCTCTCGCTCGTCAGTGGTGGCAACTGCAGGGGATCTAGGATCGTGAAGGATGCGTTACCGATACAAGAGCATCATCTTAGCACATGAATGTCCTCTTAATCTTCAACACATTCGGTAGCAACACTCTCTTCATCGATCCCGCCCTCTCACTCGTCAGTAGTGGCAACTTTAGGGGATCCAGGATCGTGAAGGATGTGTTACTGATACAAGAGCATCATCTTAGCACAGCAATGTCCTCTTAATCTTCAACACATTTGGAAAGACGAAATCGGGGTACGACATCAGACGGCTGAGGATCGTGGTTTGCTTCAAAAATCGATCGCGTTTCGGCTCAATTAGAAGGGGTAATGGCATCGTTGGGAGACAATTTTTTGGGGGAGGGAGGATTTGACTATATGGTTACATCTCGGCGAAAGCGAGATTTGGGAAGAGGGTATTTCAGGAAAGGGAGAATTGAGTAGGGTTATGTCGTCGAAACAAACTGAGCCTAAGTTAAAGGAAACACAACGGGCAACCTCAGCATGATCGGGCTCTAGCGACTTCAAAGGATAATTCCAGTTAAAAATGGAGGGAGCAAGGAGAGCCTGGAGTCTTTTGTAGTTGGTTCAGGACATCGACGACGTCGTTTGGCGATCGACGCACCAGTCCCACGACGTCGTTTAGCTTGGCGATTGAGTCCCCTCCAGACGTGCAAGGCACGTGGCAATCTCAACTCGGTCCACTTCGAATTTCGTCAATTTTCCAGAGAAATCGACTGACGACGACGCGCCTCCGTCCGTGTCTGTGAAGAGCTCCATCTCTCTCCCCTCTCTCTCTCTCAACCCCACGGCGGAGGCTCAGCACTCCGTCGACCTCGGAACATCGTCATGGCTCGGGCTCCGAGCAAACACGGTCGCGATCAAGCTCTGGTTCGTACTGTTTTGCTCTTCGTGCGCTCGGCATACAGTGAAGGACCGCGTTTGTAGCTCGCGATTGAGTGAATTCCATGTGCATTGCCGTTTGGCTTTTGGCTTTTGGTTGCTCTCTAAGGCGGTGATTATAGCGAATGATGAATGATATGGAGTGAGTTTTGGTTCGTTTCGAGTGGCTAGATTTTCGCTTGATTCTAGTCCGTGCTGTGTGCTGATTCCGATTCGCACTTGCAATTTCGAGCAATTGAACTGGGACGGGAAGTCCATAGAGTTTAGGAATTTCGCCTCTTTGATGTTGGGGCGACGTTCCTGTGCTACTTACGACCTCGTGAAGACGTCCTTTTTTTTTTTTTTTGTCCTGGAGCCTTGGTTTCGTTGGGCTTTAGAAAAGATTGTTGCTTTGATAGGTCTTATTGTAAGTTTTTTTTTTTTTTTTGTAAAACCGGTATGCTGAAGTAGTTGAGGATCACGAGTAGTTGCCATTTATGCATGTACTTTGCTGGATAGTTGTTGTTGAGTTGATCTCTCTTTACCGTTTTCTTTGGCCATTCCACCAGGATTTCCAGGGATTTTTGAATGACTTGCAGGATTGGGAACTTTCACTCAAAGACAAGGACAAGAAAATAAGACCGGACAAGGTAAAGTGTATAATGTATATTGACATGCTCGTAGACTGTATGCTTGAGTGTTAGTATATCCACTCATTTCCCCATTTTTATACTTCCCAAAAGGTATGCAAAGTTTTGGGTCCCAGATGTATTTGCAACAGATGGTTAGAACTTAAATTGCTTTTAAGGTACTAATCTGATGTATCTGCTTGGGTTATTGAGTGGTTGACATGTTAAAATGTGTTCTTTTTATCTTCTTCTACGTTGAGAGGACATACAAGATATTCTCTTGCTTTTTATATTGGCAGGAAGCTGATCTGTGCCAGCTTTTATCTCATTTTGTGAAGATCAAGGGCATAGCCAGCATTCTCTTATATATTTTATAGAGTCCAAAGTTATGTCACAGAAGTCCATGTGCAAACGTGTATGGAAAAGGTTTGAGTGCATATAAATGGTCAATTCTTTCACTGGTGCTTTTGCAGGAATCACCATCATCGACGAGAGGGTATCCTAGTGTGGATAAAAAATCAGGAATCAATCTCGGTGGTAGCACAAAGAGTCTGGGAGGTAGATTCTCAATCGAAGAGTATGTTCCAGATGCTGCTTCAGAAAAGGAACTGGTAGGGATTTCCCTCTTATCATGCTGTAATCATCAACACCTGTTGTCTCTTGCTACAGCTGCACATGCTGTTTGTTTGATTTGATGCGTTCAATGACAGGGTAATGAGTTCTTCAAGCAGAAGAAATTTAATGAAGCTATTGATTGCTATTCAAGAAGCATCGCCTTTTCACCAACTGCCGTAGCTTATGCAAATAGGGCAATGGCCTATCTCAAGATCAGAAGGTATAGAGTGAGGTTATCGGTCTCAGTGACAATATATTTATTTCAATAGCTATACATATTTCAAAAGGACTTCAACAAAAAGGCATTTATTCTCTTCTGTCACAGTACATGCTTGATCTGTTGGTAGAACGGCTGGTGCCAGTATCCCACCTCCCCCTTCTCTTATTTATTTTTATTTTTTATTTTTTGGAGGGGGCCAGACTCGCCCCTTTGAGTTCTTTCTTTCTCTGAGAGAAATGCAGTTATGTTGCAGGAAAGGAGAAATGCTTTGATAAGTCATAACATAGAAAATCAGAGAAGGAACATATTAATTGATTTTTCTTTCCTGTCATTATTTCCTTGATGCATTAGGTTCAAAGAGGCTGAGGATGACTGCACAGAGGCGTTAAACTTAGACGATCGATACATAAAAGCATACTCGCGCCGAGCAACAGCAAGGAAGGAACTTGCAAAATATAAAGAATCACTTGAGGGTATGTAAGCCAATTAAATGTTATGTACATTGACTAGAAAAACTGTGTGCTGATGATTTTAGTAGAAAACATCATTTGAGTTTATGATTTTGCTGTTACATATCCTTGAATCTTGACAACTGATCTGCCAGGCCAGGTATATTGATCATAGCTAACTGCAGATGCTGAGTTTGCTCTTCGGTTGGAGCCACAGAATGAAGAAATCAAGAAACAGTATTCAGATGCAAAATCTTTGTATGAGAAAGTAAGTGATTGGCCCAGTGTTTTATGTTTTCTGCATGCAACTTCTGCCACTGAATCCTTGGTTTACCAGTATAACTAGATGAAAATCACAGAAGATTGTTGAGAGCTTCATGAAGTAAAGTATGCATTTAAAACTGCACCTTGATATCATACCCAAGAAAAAAGAAAAAAGCAATTTTGGGTTCTGCTGGCACCCTGGCATATAAGGTCTTATTTTTTGTTAAGTTTGTTTTGTAAAACCATTTCCAATTCAGCATTAAAGTTACCTGGATGGCCCCTTCTAGGAGATTCTAAATAAAGCAACTGGGGCATTGAGAAGCTCTATTCAAGGTCCTCAGAAATCAGGGAAATCAGAAACCGGACGTCACATCCAGTCATCCTCTGTCAGTAACCGGCGGACTCAAGCAGCTGCAGTTCAAGATCGTACGAAGGTATGAACTTCATCTATCTACCAGTGGAATTGCAACTATTTTGTGAACCTTATGTGATTTCAAGTAATTTAGTAACATTTGTTATCTTTTGTGAGGGGATTATGTGAACGTTGAGAGGCTTTCGGAGTAAATTGCTAAGGAACGCGATTCCATCAGTTTACGTCTCTGACATCAGTTGAATTGATTTTCTATTTTTTCTGGAAAAAAATTGGTTTCTTTCTGAAAGCAGGGGTAGAAAACCAGAAACAAATGGAGCGAGCTAGGCAAGCATCTTCATTGCATTTAATGACTCATCCATTTCTGCAAATCTAGAATGCCTCCAACAAAAGAATGCACAGGAACTCGGGATGTGGGAAACTACCTTCCCTTTTTACCTTTAATTTGTCGGGTGGGGAAAGGGGCGGTTCATCTTCTCCTTTGACTTTTCAAAGTCTAAAAGAAGAGGGTTTGTTTCTTTTTTTCCCTGATGAAACTCTCGAACTGGTAGTAGAGGGCAAGGAGTACTGTTTGTCTCGGTTGCTCTGGGCATGAAACAATTATGCATAAAGACATGGAGCCCCTGCTTTATCTTAAACTGTTCAACAGCTTATTGTCTGTCAAGCAGAACTGCAAGAAACAAGAGTATTCCAAGAATTATGAGTATTTGGATGTTCCACTGATATTTGTGCAGAATATAATTGGGTCTTAAATCTGACATCATATCTTTATACCTCTAAATTTCATTTTCTTCGAATTGCATATTTGATTGTTGGAAAATCCGCTGACATTGATGGCACGTTTGAGAGTGTATTATTATGAGTCTTCAGGCAATAGATGGTTTGTAATTTGCTTCTTTTGTGAAAATATAAAGCAATCTTTTCCCAGCATCATGAGTTGCTGGATTGTTTGTAAATAATATGAAAGGATAGAGAGACGCTGGATCGTAAATTCTGATTATTTCTTCATCTTTGGCAGGAGCGCAATGGGCCAGTGTCCTTGAAGCCTTCCGTCCCCATCAAGGAAATAAAAAGCAAAAGCATTAGAGCTAGAAGTGAAGATGACTCCAAGAAGACTTTTAAGGATGTCAATGGGTCTGTTGTAGAGAAATCGAAGGTCCGACCATGAGCTCTCTTGCTTTTTGTTTGTCCATAAAAATCTTCTATGGTGCCTTTTTTTTTTAATTTTCTTTTTCCAAAAATGCCTTGAATTATTGACTTAGTTTCTGTTCTCTCTCTCTCTCTCTCTCTCTCTCTCTCTCTCGTGACGAATCTTCAGGGACATGAGAGATCTGGAAAGCAGGAGCTGAAGGTATCAGTGCAAGATCTTGCAACTCGAGCAGCTTCTCGAGCTATGTCTGAAGCAGCTAAAAAAATCACCCCACCAAATTCAGCATATCAGTTTGAGGTTTCTTGGCGAGGATTCTCTGGCGATCGTTCTCTACAAGCTCATCTATTAAAGGTTTTTGTTATTATTTAGCTTCGAAACTATCTCCATTAACTGATTGTTCTTGTAGTATCTTGAGATGCTATAAGCTAAAAGTTTGGTTTGCTCTACTAATTTGGCCCTTCTGTGACGGTCACTACTTGGTCCATGGCATGAGTATGGTCTTTTAACGCTCACTCCCTTTCTGTGGGTAAGAGAATGGACAGTAGATCATTTTCTGGATAAGTATGCGACATTAATTTCGGAAAAAGAAGATGGTCCTTGCGTCTCTGTAAGAATTAGTTATCCAACCTTTAGCGTTGCTAGATCCTCCAGAATTTTTGCCTGAAATGTGGTAATGTGATGGCTTTACTAGTAAGGACATGGATGCTCAATTTATGTGCTGTAGATCTTAGGATTGATTCATGATCTGTGCCTGTAGCCAATCATATTAACAGCTGTCTTGTATTGTCTCACCTTCTTTCTGTTTGTTACTTGTAGGTTACTTCTCCAGGTTCTTTGCCACAGATATTCAAAAATGCACTCTCTGCTCCTTTACTTGTTGATATCATCAAGTGTATAGCCACATTTTTCACGTAAGTAGAGGATGTCGTTATTATTAATGTCTTTGGACTTTGTTTGAGTTTAATGCTATTTCATCTGGTTAACTTTCTACCTTTTGACAGTGAGGACATAGATTTGGCTGTTAGTTACCTGGATAATTTGACAAAGGTCCCAAGATTCGATATGATAGTCATGTGTCTTTCTTCTGAAGATAAAGCTGGTATGCTCACTTCTGAATTATACCTATTCACTTATTTTTGAACTCTTTGAAATACACGTACACACACTACAAGGCTCGATGTCCTGATGTAATTTAACTGTATGGTGCTGCTTGATTGAGGCACACTGTCATAAACTATCTCAGGAGCCCATGCTTGGGTAACATCTACCATGGGCATTCATATTTCTGCTGATAACTTTTGAGCATTTGCTTCCTTCAATTCCAGCGGATGCTCCTGCTGCTCCTGTATTATGTTGAATGATTTCTGAAAATATTGTTGCTAGTTATATTATTTCTTTCTTGACACCTAATTCAACTATGGTGGACCAAGAGTTACTTTGATCCTGGGAGTACGAGTTGACGTGTGGGTGTCTATGTGCATGTGTAGTCACAACGTTTATATTTGATCTTACCAACCACAGAGCAGCTGTTTATAGGATTTTCAAAGCACAATCCGTGTGCTTGGCGTCTCTTTGCATCTACAAGTTAACTCCAATGCCAATTGCCAAGAAAGCTATTTAGAACAGATTGGGCCTAGTTATTTCCATCGTGAGTTCATCTTTGAAAACTTGGGATATGAGAGATTTTACATCTTCTAATGTGGAAGCTGAATGAATGGTATATTTTCAAGAGGGTGAAAGCATTGCTGCTACTTGCTGATTGATGTGTGTGCCAAAACCTTGCAACATTGGCAACGGGAAAATAGAAAGATTTGAGAGAGGAACTTCTTAACTTTGCTATGTGGACTGAGAATCTGACATAGTTTTCTTTTGGAGCAGATCTTCTCAGACTGTGGAGGGAAGTATTCTGCAGTGAGGCTACTGCAATTGAGCATGCAGAGACTCTCGATAATCTCCGCGCCAAATACTGCCTTAAGCAGTGAGATATATGACAAAGACATTTTGGAGCTGATAAGTTTTTCCCTTTTGTGATCTCTATGTGCATTTGTCCGTCTCTATGTGCAATGGGAAAGCTACTTTCTCCTTTGTTTTGTTTTTCTTTCCCCTTAAAGCTTCAGAAGATCGATGTAAGTGCGATATTTAACATGTAAAAAAGGTACCTTTTCTGCTATACCGTGTAAAGATGATCGTAGCATATGGATCGTATGGTTTCTGCGAATTTCAGCAATCATCACATACATGAATCTTAATACCACGAGCAGGAATATGTGTATCTGGATTCTAGAGGTGTAGAGTACATCCTCTTCATCCCTCGGCCAATTTTGACAAATTTTCGGGACTTAAGGCATAGGCAAAAATACTGAAGTCGGCACTTGTTCTAGCGGTTGAAGTCTCTTTTTCACCAAATTTTGTAACAGCTTGAATGAAAATCTTGCGATGTCTATCTATCATATGGACTGATGCTACTGATCCTGTTCGACTCTCGATTAGTCATGGATTGGCACCCAAGAGAGGACTTCTACATCTGTCCTTGATATGAGTTGATCGTATGAGCAAATATTACCAGAAATGATGATTGACAATTTGACATTTGCTTTGTTATTCGTTCAAACATTTTAGCAGCCGTCACCTGCCCCTCTTTTTCCTTTTCTTTTATCTTCTTTGCTTATTTTCTCCGTAGAAAATATTGCTTTTTGGGCCAATCACACAATATTTCTTTTGAATTTCCCTTTTCGGCTATTTCAAGGGTTACTCTTTTTCATATTTTTGGCTTATCACGTAGGATGTTAGCATAGCGCTAGATGTTCATATCAGGATTTCCCTTACGTGACTTTAATTTGATTGACCAACTAAAGAGAAAATTGGGGAAAAAAAAAACTGAATACAAGAACCTAGAGGTTAAATTTAACATGCGACAGAAGTTCAAAAATTGCGATATTTTCTCGACAGAATAGATGGTAAAAAACACTACCATCAGTGAAGATCATGCATCTAAATCCTCTGTGCCATCGCCACAAATCTCGAAAAGGATAAAAAGGAGCTCTACCCCCATGTTTCATTTGGCAAGCTTAGGTCCAATCAAACCGACAAGAAAACAAAATTTTGGAAAGGCCTTCAATTCAATCATGCACGCACCAAAAAATTAATTGGGGGCAATTTTCAAGAAGCGTCTCTTTCCCATGGCCAGACAAGAGATGCAAACGAAGCACCCATCACCTTCGGCTCATCGACTCTCTCCCCCCTGGCGATGTGCATGATTGAAGACGACACGACAGGATCGGAAGATCCAAACAAAACAGCATTCTAACAGCAGCAACATCACTCAAAATCAATCAAAAATGCTTTATCTTCTTGTTATTCATGTGGGGACATGTCTAGATGATGATGGGATGTGACGGCGAGGCTTGAATTCAAAGCACCACTCCTGAAAAGTGGAGTCTCCCAGAGACTATCTTCAGTGAAAATTGACGGTCTTGTTTTTTTGGCCATAGACAAGGACAATTCACTGTCTTAGATAGCTATTAAGACATTTTATGACCAGTTGGTCATTACATGAGATCACATAGTGGAACAACATAACATCGACAAACCATCCGGAAAGAAAAAGAAGAAACAGAAAGAAAGAGAAGGGTTTGTAACTCTTCCCGAATATAGATCGGAATTATTTCGCGACACGAGAACGCAGAGACGACGCGCAAACCCTACATCGCGGGAGGCTAAAAGTTAAAAACGCTCGCGTAAAAAAAGATGCGGGTATGTCGAACCTAGAGATAAAGAGAGAACAGAACGAGAGCGTCTTAGGATGATTTCTCTTCAATGGCCAACTCCTCCGCAATACTCCCATGGTTGAGAGGATTGAAGACTTGGTGAATCTCGCAGCACTTGTTAGGCATCATGATGGGTCCGAGCGGTGATCCCCTTTCGTGATCGAGCGCCGAGCACTTGCGGGCCATGATGACCGAGTTGATGACCTCGTCCGTGGGATGAAACACCGAGAGAATCTGGAACCCTCTTAGGTCACTGGCCTCGACCACAGGGTACAGAAATCCCCTAGCACCATGAGCACTCCTAAGCATCAAGATTGACCCATTGGCCATGTACTTGGCCAGATGCTCAATCACCCTAATTTTTTGCTCCTTCTCCATACCCACCAAAGCTGCCAAGAAAATGACATCATAGTCCCTCAAGGCACATGTGACATCCATTATATCTGTGGTGTGAAAGACCATTCTCTTGGACAGGTCAGGGTCAGTTGAGACCAATTGGAGGGCCTTGGAATTGGCCGAGGGGTCCATGTCATAGTTGTGGAAATGAGTCTTGGTCAGGTGGTTAGAGGCTAGGACAATCGAGGTTAGCGGAAGCGGGCCGGAGCCCACGAAGGCGACCCGGCTCGGCTCGCCCCCGGAGTGGTGCTGGCTCAAGATGGTGAACTCAAGTTGGCTCAGCTTGAGGTAGTTGGCGAAGTAAGGGAAGATGTGGAGGTGGTCAATCGGGTTGTCATAGGAGGCCAAGATGGAGGAGTAGTGGCTCTCTAAGAGACCCTCAGCTTCACCAGAGAGCCTGATGAGGTTGGACCTCATTTCTTGAACCTTTCTGCATAGTTTTGTGACATCGATTGGGTAGTTTGGTGGCATGCACGTGAGGACAAGCTGAGTCATGAGCATGTTGACATCTTTGCATGGTTTGAGAGACTCGAGGCTTGAGATCTTCTCATACAGTTCGCAGACCGTCTGGACAAGAGGGTCTTGTTGGCATCCCATGTCGACACTATGAGGTTATGGAGGCAGGAGTTCACACGCAGAAAGAAGAAGGAAATGTTCAAAAATTGAGAGAGGAAGAGCGAGAAGTGATCTTCCTCACAAGGATCAGCTCAATTTGTGACAACATCTAGGGTTCCGATGGTTGACTATTTATGGAGGCGCTTGTGGGGACCACATTGTGTGGAGGTTGCCCTATTTCCCCTGTATTATAATTTGTGTTGGAGACAATGTTGTAGTTTTCCTTTCTTCATTTTGGATGGGTCTGATTCATTCGCACCGTCGTTTACGCTACATCTTACCCTATTAACTTTGACAACATCATTGCGCCCCATTAATCTTGTCTCGTACCATAATTTATCTTTGAAGTGCGAGCTGATGAGGTCATTGAAGTTTGAGATTTTAAACCGTGCGTCACACACGCAGAAAACTTTTCCTTGGGCGATGAAAATTAGCAATCCTCTCTATGCAGAAAACTTGTCCCCTCACAAACTTGTCCCTTCGAGCGAGTGCACGTCGCATCACCTATAAGGCAACCGAAGGTTGAAATTGACAGGAATATGATTCTAAACAAGTCTTGGTTTCGTGTTAAATTCGCGGGGCGTGATGTTGTCGTATCCCACAATCTAACATGCAAAACGCTACAGACTTTCGGGGATCAAGAAACGGAATGAACGAAAACTGACATAGACGAAGCAGGAAGAAGTTGACATTTAGGTCCTTTCGATATGAAGTTAAAAGGTTTCCAACCCCCAAGATTACTCACCACAGCGTCAAACTTGTCCTCGTCTGGCGTTTCTAAGAGATGTCTGGGGTTGATGTTTAGATTCTCTTTGGCGGTTCTTTTCACACAGCCCTCGTTCTCACTCTATGGAGATGATCCGGATGAACTTTCACAGTGAAGCTTACAAAATGAATAGATCTACTTAAGGTGAGGGTATACCAATATCCGGCAAAACAAGGGAAAATTATCTTAGATTTATTACGATGACATCAATTCAGTGTTAAGTCTTTTTCTTTTTAATCAACTAATTAAGTCCAAAACCTTTTGTATTTATATCAATTCAGTTCATTTAGCTGATTGGCACAATTACAATAGGTTTATGACTTCTTTGGTAATTTTTTCGACAAAACAGCATCATACACAGTTCACACATGGATGGGCAATATAGTTATAGGATGATATATGCATGAGAAGGTCATAATTATTAAGTAATCACTCTCTTGATCAGTCAATCCTTGGACAGAGGATTATTTGCAGAATTCTGTCTATGTGTGAACGCAAAGATTCTCAGAAGAGATCATTGTCTACGTTAACCCTAATCCAGTGAAGCGTGCACGCCAATTTCTTTAAGCAACGTCGTCGGGTCGATAATCTCATCGAAGGTTGCTTTACCAACAACAACAAAAAAAAACTCATCGAAGGGTGTACTGCGACTCTGACTGACTTTACTTTTCAATTTTTTATTTAATCCCTTCCTTTGAGTGCATTTAATATTGACAATAGATAATGAGAATTCGATTTTAAACCAATTCTAATAAATTAAAAGAGACCCTTTTGATTTGACGGGGAAAATTGAAAGATCGACTTAATTAACTTTTCATGAACTGAAACAAGTTAGATAGAAACTTGCTAGGATAATTACCAAAGAAGACCTAAATATATTGTAAATGTGCAAATTCAATCATAAATTATTTTTCGTGTCAATTCAGTACTAAACATTTTGGCATTTACGCTAATTCAGTCCTTTCAGCCAACTTCGCCGACCAACGCTAACGCGAATGCCGACCGACACTAATATAGATATTAGTATCGATATAGATAATTTTTAATAATATTCGAGTTCTTTTTTTTTGTTTTTTTCTTTTCTTTTCTTCCCCCTTTTCCTCTAGATTCCGACGACTAGCCAAAGGCCAAAGTAGGCAAGGGCGAGGTTGGCCTTGCCATCGTCACTGGGTGAGCTCAGTCTCGCCCAATGAAAACAAGGTCTGGCCTCGCCCATGCCTGAGTGAGCTTGGTCACCATGGTTTCCTAAGCCTGAGCTGGCCAGCCATGGTGAGGTTGGCCTCATCCTGGGCAAGATTACATTTGATCCCTGCACTAATATTTAATTTGCTTTTAATAGATCCAAGTTTTGATTATTAGTGAAATTTTAACCTATCATCATCGTGATTCCTATGTGGCATCAAAGCAGACAAGTGGGGCTGATGTGTTGTCCATTTGTTACCACGACAGTCTTAAATCCCTAACAAAAAGGGAGGGGAGAGAGATGTCACCTTAATCACATAACGACAACGCGACCGGAGGCACATTCATTTTTAATGCTGCATTTATTTTGCAAAAATGAATGATTTGAAGAATATCTCCTAAAAATGATCTTCCCAAATTATTTTTTCTGCAAAACAATCGGAACCTAAGTCACACATCCATGCTCAACAACTTTACCGCCGTTGGCGCAAATCCTCTTTCTCTTCCTTTTGATAGGTAACTACACTAGAAATCTTAAATTTATCGTGGAAGTGCAGTTAAATATTAAAACTTTCAAACAATACACTCGAGTCCTAAAATTAGTGCAATCAACTACTTCCGTTAGCTACCCCCAATTTAAATCACAACAAAGATTGTTAATCTTATTTATAATCCTATACAACAAGGAGCTCTGCTTGCATTGTTCACTAAAAGTTTATGAGTCAGTTTAAACAGTTCAAAGTTTTAGAATTGATTGCATCTTTCGATGTAGTAAGTGATTGCATGATCTGAAAAATTTAGAACTCTTCTAGTCCAAATGGAAAAAATGCCAAAATAGTTCTAAATCTATTGTTAAATATCAATTCAATCCGAAACTTTCAACTTGGTCAATTTAGTTAGAAACCTTTTAATGATTTGCCAATATAACCATCATGGCAAATTTTGATGGAAAATAGCTGACATGGACATAGGCTGTCCTATGTGATGGACCGACACTGAACATGGTCAATTTTTTAAAGAAAAATAAAAAAGAAAAAAATCAGAAAATTTTTAAAAGGTTGCAAAAAATGTCCACGTCGCATTGGTCATGTCACATAGAACGGTTGGCATCGAAGTCAACGGTTTTTTTATCTAAACTGGCCGGAATGACTACATTAAAAAGTGTCAAAATTTTTGAGGACCCAACTAGCCAAATTGAAAAGTTTGAAGCTAAATTGGTATATGTACATCCGATTTATGACTTTTTTTGGATAATTAGTCCCCGTCCAAATGGTTGGCGACTTCCTTGCATATTACTCCCTAAAAACTTTAATTTTAAATTGCAGGCCCCGTTGAACCGTATGTGCACTTTCCCTCCTTGTAGGTGCCACCATTTGGGGTGCCCAAAAAAGGTGACTTTTCGTGCCCCTGGATGGCCACCTCTAAAAGCTTAGTTGTGTTGACATTTCGATGTCATTGAAGCTTCTTTTATTTTTGTTTTATTCTTTTTTCCTTCTTGTCAAAGGGGAGAAAGACGAGTAAGTACAAATTAAAATATTGAAGAAAATACGGTGTTAGTGCTATTTTGATCAATCATTGTTTCATTTTTTGCACTTTCCTTCGATTTCTGTGGTGCAACTGAGAGATGAGCCACCCCTTTTATAGTGCGCAGGTCATCGATTGGATTCTTTGCACCTTGTGGAGATGTTCTCATGCTTTGACATGATCTGATATGCTTTTGTTTTCTAATTTTAAAAATTCCCAAGTTAGATGAATTCCGCCCTTTGATTGATTCAAATTGTCATCCAATCGATTTCCGCAGCATAATTTTGAACTGTTGTTTGATAGAAATTCGGTGTTCGGAGACAAATATCCGAAAAAGAAAAGAATTAAAGAAGAAGAAATTACTACAGAGTGGGTTTGCTTCGCCGAAATGAATAATCAGAAAAATGTTTTCCTCCAAAATGATATGCTCGTTTCGCTTACGAAAATGAATGAGCGAAAAATATTTTCATCATTTACAAAAAAAAATGTAATTTCATTAACTAAGGGCTTGCATGGCAATTATTCTTTATCCTAAAAAACTGATTCCGATTAGAATTTTTTTTTATGATTCTATTCTCTGGATGAGTTTTTAGAGAATCGGAATGTATTTAATAACTACATAAAATTTCTATTCCAGGAACGAAAACACGTTGGTAACTGCACAAAATTTTTGTTTCTGAAAATAATTTCTCTTTCCAATCTGTGTCATTTAAGTGAAATAATTACATAGTCACTTTGTGAAATTCATCATATTTTTGAATTAATTGAAGATAAATTCACATTGATTTTTTTTGTAACATATTAATATGCATATAACATTTTTTTCGTATTATTTCGTCTTATTGTAGAGTCATAATAAGTCATTTTAAGCTTAAAAAAGGAGAGACCATGTTGGGTTAGTATATGATTTCATATTAGCTCGGGTCCTCACAAGTCTACACTAAATCGTAACGAGGGAATATCAATTCAATTTTTAGTGGTGATTGATCGCATGTGTATGTGTATATGCAAATAGAGTCACCAGTTTTTGAGAAAGAGAGATTGAAAATTTTATCAAACGTTCAAGAAAAATCATTCGATTCTACGCAATCAAAGAAATCTAGAGTCTGGAAACTTAGTTACGTCTGTATTTCACCGATGCCTTTTCGGCACCGAAGTTTTAGTGATTTCTCAACGTGTTTCATGTTAAATTTTTAATTCATTTTTTTAAACCAATGAAGTAAGGCAATACTTAAGTGTTCACACAAGTTGTTTTTTTGTCTTTTTCCTCAAATTTTCTGAAACTAGACCAGGATTATAAAGTACCTAAACCTAGGCGAAATGGTTGTCATGCATGCCTAACTATTTCAAGTGATACAACTGAATATTTTTGAAAAATATTTTTCAAAATGTTTATAGGTTCCGCTAAACAAATAGATCATGAGAGGAAGTCGTTTTCTGAATTGTAGACTCATATGAATTGTGGACCAGCGTGAAAGTGGCGCTTTTGAGGAGTAAAAAGTCTACATTATTATTGCCTAGTTCTAGTCGCCTCTGAGTCGCTTTTCATGAATTCACAAGTTGCCAACTACGCCACGCGACTACTCGACATTGAATTTCAAAACGAGAGGACATCTTTGAAAGAAACCTTTTTTTCCCTTGAGACAATCAGGAGAATAGAAGATGAAGAATAATATTAGTAAGGCCCGGTTTGTATTGGGGAATTAAAAAAAAAAAACATATATTCTCCCATGCACATTCATCGAACGACACGCGGTCAAGGGAAAAATAAATTAACAATTTAACCAAAATCAATTGAACATGCTGCTCAGTTGGATGTGATCTTTAAATATCCTCAAACCATTTTATTTTAGACGATCGAGAATATTAAAATGTTATTACAAATTATCCACGTCAACGTCATTGGTGCCACGTAGGACTGCCGAAGTCCACGTCAGAGACTTCCCGGTCAATAAGTACTAAATTAGAAAATGTGAAAACGTTGAGGACTAAATTGACAAAAGTACAAAGGTTTATGACTTTTTTTTGACAATTTCCCTCTTTGACAAGTATTTCTATTTTAGACGTCATTAGGCCTTATCGTAGCTTTTGATATCGCCCCTCTTGCGAAATCTAATAAGACGACGCCGAGGAAGCCTAAAAAATTCCAATTTCGATATGTTGGATCCTTGGGTAAATAATTAAGATCTGATGCATATAAACAAAGTAATCCATAAAGGGGTAAAAGAGACGCGTTTGGAGTCAAATTCGAGACATTTGCATAACTCGAAACTAAGTGGGTAAATTTCTTTTAAGCTCCCTAGGGTAAATAAGTCCCCAGTTGGACTTCTAGCGCAAAAAAAAAAAAAAGGTCCCGAGTCGGATTCTCTGACTGGTTTTCAATGGCAAAGTGTCGAGTCATGTCAGTTTCGAAGCGATAGACATGTCTCGTCTTACATTCGGCGATGTTTAACGGTGAGTATGGGCCGCGCTCGAATGCAACTGCTTTTCGGCAACGGATTCGATGGAGAATTCCAAAATGCGTCCACTGGACGTCGCGATCGGCAATAATCGAAATTGGCCGAAGTGAATCGATCGGAGTGGAGCAAAAGGGCTTGAGCTTTGGTTGGACGCGGAAGAATCAAGGCGGGGAGCGTGTCGACCACACGAACCCACGTGCCGTGCTGAATTCCCTTATCGGGACGGTCTCCCTCCTGTTCACGGTCCATGCAAGATGGTCAACCATCCGCCCCCATCCTCCTCACCACACAATAGGGAAGAAGATCACGGTCGCTTAGCATCCATTATAATTGGAATGTGTCCTTCTGCTTTCTTTCCCTTTCTTCATTGAATGTCGCGTTGCTCGTTTGATGGGACGAGCGGCTGTTGTTAGGATTAGATACGCAAACACGACGAAATAGAGAATAAATATGAGAAAAGAGAAATCGATACGCAAGGTTTATCCCAGTTCACTATTAAACTAGGGCTATATCCAATAAAGAATTCCACTATAGTCAGTATATCTCTTCTCTCTATTGCAACTCTTATTTAAGAGCCTAAATCCAAACCGTCAATAAAATACGGAATCAGACTACAAAAGCCCTTTGAAGGCTCGGGAGAGCATGAACCGCACCCCAACAGTTGTGAGGCCAGCTCCATAGCTTGGATGGTAGGGCCAATGCAGAATTACGCCTCGGGAGCGTAGGTTACATGATTCGGTCATTGTGAAGAGATACATGCGGGCTTGCGCGCTAGACGAGAGTGCTCTGCTAGGGCGGGTAGCATGTGGATTGAAAGACCGATTGAAGCCCTTCCCTTTCGAGACGAGATTAAAAAAAAAAAAAGCAATAGAAGTCGGGGAGTCAAAATTAGCAATCATCTATCATATAAAATTTATTGATAGAGAGGGTACTCAATTTGCTTAATTAGGACATCATACTATTGTATTGCCCAGCCGAGTGTGAACTGAGTATGATGCTGTTTACCATATAGATTATTCCTTTTTTCCAGCTGAAGAATCTCAATGTGTTTTCATTCATCTGAATTATCTTTATGGAGAGATAAGGAGAGCAGTGTGAAAAGACCACACAGAGAGAATCTACATATCACCACCCCTCGTGCACATCTCATGGAAACATCAGACAAGGACATGTTTAAAGTTGTCATTTCATCACCTTTGTAAGGAGCCCTTTGTAAACTTATTGCGAAAATAAGCGATCGAACGATAAAATAAACAGGATAAGAAAAAATAAGTCGGATATCGAATTTACGTGGTTCGATTGCTGTGACTCACTCCACGGGAAAATAAAAAAAGGTGCATCATTACGTAAGCGTCCTTTTACGTGCTCATGAATAGAAATAGAGAGATAATATATGTGAAATAAATGACATGATTTGTTTTATTAATCAAATGCACAATAAATTGACGGGGCCATCCTCATAATCTTTCCTAATCCCTCCTAATTTTTTTTCCCCTCCATCCAAATTCGGCTGGGCTTTTTAGGGCCCTTTCCCTTCCCTCCTAATCTCTCTTTTCACAAACATAGCGTTAATCATGAGATTAGACAGCACCCGCGTTTTGGTATCTTGACTTTCCATATCTGTCGACCTCAAACTCAAAAAATCTCCATGGAAAATGCCATATATGTCAGAAGATGAACAATAACCTTACTTAGCCAAATAATAAGCAAAATGGTAGTTCAAATGAACAGTAAGTACGAGTCTGGTTCGACCCGAGAACTGGACCAGCTTGGACCAAAGGGCTGATTCTGAGGAACTGTTGGCTCCCGATTTCACGAACCTAGAATCGGCTTAGGATCGGCTCTATTCCCGGTTCCAACGCTAGAATCGCCAATTCTACGTGAGAATCGGTTCGACCAATCTAGTTATTGGGGTTGAACTAGGTGTAAGATTAGCTAGTGCTCCGAAAACATTCATTAACAACACCTTTAAAGAAACTATCCGTTGGGTTCAAATCCAAGACCATCTTATCTAAGTCATTGATTATCCCATCCTATTATTACTATGGGATTCGATTAGACCAAACGGTCCGATTCTAACATCCCATTGCTATGAAAAGGAACTAAAAGATATGATCAATGGACTAATAATCCTTCTAATTCTACTGGGCTCTTTGGCCCAGCCAAGCCTAACTTCAAGCCTGAGAGACATTGCTCAAGTTCAAAAGAAAGTGACCTAGCCCAATCGGTCCAGCAGATGGATTTGAAATTTGGGTTGGTCCGTATGCCCCTAGAGGCCTGGATGAATGACTTTCCCCAAAGCCCGGAACTGAGCCTGTCTGTGCGCCTTATTTATGATTAGGTCTACTCACGATGCATTTAATTACATATCAATACAATAGTGCCAAATCGAGCGATGAAACTTATCGAGGCAGACACACAAAGAAATAAATGGTCCCATTTTTACCTCAACAACTTTTTAAATGTTTACTTGTTATATTTATCATAAAACCGTGTATAAAGAAAGGCTCATGCCATGTGACACGTTGGAAACCGTAACAAAAGCTCGATATCTTATTTGTGGAGCAGGAGTGATTGATTCTAGAGTAAGTCAGTGCATATTCTATGGAACTAGGTACCAACGTTGTCCACCCTAGAATTGGACTAGACCCAACCGGCCAAAAAATTGGCCGGGTTTACTATTATTATTATTATTATTATTATTATTATTATTATTATTAAACAAATATTTTGTTTTCTTTCTCAAAAGTTACTAAATATATTGAAAATTACTTTAGTGTAGGATGAAATTAATAATGACAGGGAAGTTACTAGTAAAAGCAAAGATTAATCCCACAAAAAATAAGTAATTTTTGCCCTTGCCGATTAAAAAAATAAAAACAATAATTTACTTTAGGCCAGTTCCTCAAGAACCAAGAACCAAATCGGTTCTTACGAAATCACCTAAAATTGGCTAGTTCGGTATAGGTCTCCAGTTGGATCATGATCTATGCGCACCCCTATTGGAGAGATCATCAAGAGGGAGTGCAAGCCTAAATCCAAAAATCAACGTACTTAGTTGGACTAGCTTTCATTTGAAAGCTTAAATCAATAAATTAGGGATCAATTATGATAAATTAACTACTCTACACCATACAAATTGTCGAATGTGAGACTTTGTTTAAACACGACTCACAAGTTTATCTCAACATGACAAATTTATGAAGTAGAAAAATGCTTTTCTGACTTGATCACGTGAAAGACTTTACCCTCCTTTATACTCCCAAAAATGGCGCAGATTCCTTTGTGTTAAAAATGAACGGCAAAAATAAAATTTGAGTAGTTTTAGAAAATTGCTTTGAACATTTGCAGAATAAGGAAGATTACGTGAAGGAATTATTCGGAAACACAATTACAATGCTACTTAATTAGAATAACGAATGTTCTTATCATTTGGTATGATAAGGTTATTGTCCGTCTTAATGAAAAATAAGAATTAATGTACTAAAAGTTCTAAATTCGTCGCGTGATTGAGCCTTAAAACTTTAAAAAGTAAAATCAAGTCCATGCAATTAAGTCATTCAGTTAACTTTATCAATTTGTTTAACAAAAAATGCTAATTTTAATATCTTTTTATCGTTGTTGGAGTTGACGAATGTTTCAGACTCTTGCACATCTTGTTTTTGATCTTAGGGAAACAAAATTATGAACCAACGATATGTGCGGGAGTTCAGGGGCAGCGTCTCGACATGGAGGTCTCGCTGGCCGGTCAGCGGGCGAGGATTTCGCTTCCCGGTGAGTGGACGGCTGCCCCGTTTGCCGATGAGCGGGTGGAGGCAGCGCCCCCAAGACAATATCGATTTTAAGCTTTTATTTTAGTTGGTACATTACTGTGGAACCCGTTTTGAGCTATATATATTGTCTTTTTTCGTTCATTGTAACCGTGTAATAAAAACCTAATAATACAGACTGTAGGACGTAGCCATTTCAGGGTGAACTTGATAAATCGCGCTATTCATTTTTCTTACCTCTACCATTCTTCGATTCGATCAAATAAATTTCATCAATTGTTTTGTCTTTATTGCATGGTGATACTTTAGCTGAAGAATGAAGTGTCAGACTAAAATGACGTCGTTTTGGTGAAAATCTTAGTTTTCACTCAAATATTACTTAAATTAGATTGAAGAAATAAAAGGCTAAAATTTTTTAAAAAATCAAAGAAGAAGAAGGAGGAGGAACCACAGGACCCTCGTGTGTGGCCACGAAAGGCTTGGATATGGCGACGTCGGGGCTTTGGTGATGGCCTACGACCCTTGCTTGTGGTCAGCAATGGCGGGTGTGGTGGCGGCAACCCATTGAAGGCCTTCGTGGCCACACTCGACGGCCTTATGGCTCATCTTTAAAAAATTAACCTTTCCATTTTTTTTTCAGGCGATTTCCTTTGCTTGCATACAAAAAATCTCATGATTCAATTTCTTCCAGCCCTTTATCTTCTCCTCTCTTGTAATTATTTAATTCTCTCTTTTTTTCCCCCTTAATCACACCATTCAAACAGCATGTAAGAGGAGCGGGCAACTCCGACCGGGAGTGCCTCTGTCATGGGGCTTCGTGGAGAACGAGTACCAGACTGCCGCACGAGCGACGTCCACGTGTCTTTTTGTTGGTCGCCGCCATTACTAGAAACCTCTCTTTCAAGTTTTCTTGCCCGAAAAGAAAAAAACCAAACCCCACTCCGAAAATCAACGTGAAATTTCCAGAAAAACCCTTTCAAAATGACTAGATTGCCCCCCCCCCTTTCCAACCCCAAACGGCGCCATGCCTTCAGGATCGCGTGCTAGCGACGCTAGACAATCGATTCGCACGCGTCACGAGATAAAACACAATATATACCGCGAAAACTCGAATGTAACGTGATACGATACATTACGTATATATGTTTATCTTAATTGACGCGAATCGACCCGTTTCCATCCGGATCAAAATTATTTGACACGTAGAATGGTAATTAAGATGTTGTAGATCAACACAAACAGACACGAATTACATGTGTGATCACGAGACGCCGACACGGATTGCCAGCCCTTTTTCTCTTGGTGCTCTCGTCGCAAACAATTTGTGAGGATCGGGGTTGGTTGGCCAACGGCTAAACCTAAAGACACTGAAAAAAAATGAAGTGTTGCCCGAATATGCGGAAATCTCGTTGCTGAAGAAATCTTTATCGTATGTCCCCACGTGCAGGAAGCATTTGGTTGAGCTGACAAGCATTGGCAAGGGATCTTCAGAAGGTTTTGTGTGTGGGATTTGGTGGATTCTGGTTCCTTATGCTACTCCTCTCTCCATAAGATTGCCATTAACATAAAACCAAGATAAATATTAAGAGACTATTTTTTAAATAACATATGCACAAAGACAAGGCTGTCAGTTCATAGCCCAATTGAATGTAATGTAAATTTGTTCAAAAAAAAAAAAACACATCTCCCCTTCTTGTGTACAATACGACATCCATTCATATCAAAAGATCATAATGGTGTCAAGTAATTTTTGTGCGAATAAATCCTTTTCAAGGCCGCGATACTTCACATTTGCATGGTCAAAAGTAAATTCGATAATTAGATAAACTCGACTCTTAAACAAGAAGATTTTAGGATTGAAGTGCATGATGCGCATATGATTAGATTAGTAAATTCAAAACTCAATCGAGGAGATTCCAATTTTTTTGTTATTTGAGGAAAAGACAGCAAGAAGACAGTTCCAGCCGGCAAAGAATTTTTTTGCGAAACATCGCTCAGTTGAAGTTCAGTTTTTGCCTTTGCAAAACTCTCGGCAAAACTTAAACCAAAGTCGGGGGCATTTTGGTCATCGGAAAACCCTGTCTGCCACTCTCTCTCTCTCTCTCTCTCTAAAAACAAGGGTTTATGAAGGGCTTAACTGCACCTCCCAAAAGCCCTCTTCTTTCTCCGCAGAACGGCTCCAATGGCGTCCCCTCACGCCTAAAACTAGGGCTCACAACCCCCAAGATCCAATTTAGCTCTGCCAGAACCTTCCCTCATCCTTCGCCAATGTTGAAACTCTTGTCTTCTTCAGCATGCCTCCAGACGCGAGCCCGGCACACCGCGATTTGTTCTCTCTCGCCGAGCTGCCCCGGAGTTGGGACCGAGTCGAGCAGCAGCCCAGTGCTCAGGGCGTTGAGTTCGTTGAGAGGGTTGGGTGGGAGAAGCCCTAATTTGGGGCAAAGAGCGTTCTTTTGCTCGGACTCGACCGGGGACGATGGCTCCGAGGCTGCGACGCAGGCCGAAGGCAAAGCCGCCAATTCCGAGACGGATGCCGCTGAGAAGTCCGTGTCCGCCATCATTCCCACCAATCCGAGACTTGATGATTATCTGACGGTGGGGCGTTCTGCGCGTATTATGTGGTGAATTGATGCGTCCTTCGGTTTCTGAACTTTTGAAATTCCACATTTGTTTCGAGTTCTGTGTTGTTCGAATGTGAGTAAGTTAGACCAATGTGGTGCTAAAGACCTTGACCTTGGGAAATAATGACGTTTCTTCTGAAAGTTAAGAAACATGTAATTGGGAAGCAGTTGCATCTTGCTTTTCATGAAGTTAAAAGTTTTTGTATTTTGAAGTTGATTCGAGAAAAGCTTGGTTTCAGCTTTCATTTTGCTGGTAGCAAGAGAGATTTGGTTGATTTCACGGAGAATGAGAGGGAGAGATATTTGCCAATTTACCAATTATGTTATAGAGAGTGCTGTTTTTGTCCTGGCAAGTCCTGTTGGTGGAATGTATTTCCTGTTGACAGTGGGGATTCAGAAGTTGATTTGCTATTCATGGTGGCAAGTCATGTGTTAAGGAAGCTCAACCTTTTCTTTTCCTGCGATTTGCTTAAGTGCTTGTGTGGATAGATTGGCATTAGAGGTCCCATCATAGCTGTGATATCATGTGGTTTTGATGTTTGTCTAATTTGGACTTCCTTCAAAGGAAATCTTCTCCATATAGTTTTCATCTTGCTGTTTAGAGTACTCTATTGTGCCGTTGGTTTGATTTTTCTTTTGAGTCAGTTACAGACATGCGCTGGAATTCTAAGTAGATTATTAAATGACTCTGAATTGCTGCTGTAAAAATGAATGTGTGATCAACTTCACCTCATCAGGTATTATGATTTTTCTTTGTGTTGCAGGTTTTGGCATTACCATTGCCTCATCGGCCATTATTTCCTGGATTTTACATGCCGATATATGTAAAGGTAGAGCAGACTAAAGTGCCTCATCATCTCTTTTTCTTATTTTGCAGAGTACATCGGTGTAATACTTGGTAGCAGGTGTTTTCACAATTTATCTTACAAGTTATACTTTGCTTAGATTTGGTGCTACATGTCAATGACACACCATTGGTAAGCTATGACCTTATGTCACTCTATGTGCTCTTGAAAGAAAGAGGTAATCTAAAACCACCCCTGCCTTCACTTATATATGAAGGCGCTGAAAAAGCATTTTGGATTTCCAGCATTTTTCGGGTTGAACACTGGTTATTAATAGTTAGACAGTTCAACATGCATCAACTTTTGAGTAAGAATTTTTTTGTCCACGAATTTTCATATTTGTCAAGGTGAATAACTTCTGTTTTGTCGATGACCTCGTTTAATATCTTCATCAGATGTTAGGATCTTCACAGAATAACAAAATTATGCAGGATCCCAAGTTATTGGCAGCTCTGCAGGAGTGCCGGAAAAGGCAAGCCCCATATTGCGGTGCATTTCTCCTGAAAGATGAACCTGGTGTTGATCCTAGTTTGAGTGCTCCCTCAGAAGCAGACAAAAGCATTCATGACCTCAAAGGAAAAGAGTTATATGATCGCCTTCATGAAGTTGGTACGCTTGCCCAGGTGCTTGATCTCATTATCGCATGTAATGCTATTTAGATGTTGTATTACTGAAAGTTGATTTACTTTATTGTTCTCCCGTCTTATAACTTAATATTCCAGATATCGCGAATCATAGGAGATGAAGTGACTCTTATTGGTCATAGACGACTGCGGAAGACTGAGATGGTGAGTATTTTCATCAAAATTCACCAATATTCTTTCCTGCATGTTTTCAAATGATGTTTCCTATATCGCTTATTAGCTTATAAAAGCTGCTGGTTTTTTATTCTTAGGTTTAATGATTCTCTGTCACGGTTGAATAATTCTTTCTGGAATCTGGTGTAGGTTAGCGAGGATCCCCTCACTGTCAAAGTTGACCATCTCAAGGCATGTTTTAAGTTTTTGATCAGCTGATTTTGGTTGGGTCAACTTATCCCAGTGAGAAACATTGGTAGCTAAATGTCTGACTATGTCCAATCTTTCTTTCCCGTTTCCATTACAGGAATTACCATTTGACAAGGAGGATGATGTAATAAAAGCTACATCTTTTGAGGTTATATCAACCCTCAGAGATGTTCTGAAAACAAGCAATCTCTGGAGAGATCATGTTCAAACATATCAGCAGGTTCATTTTCTTTGTCCTGCTTGTTCTCTTTTCCTTCCTTCTTGTAGTTTATTTCTCCACGTACCATATTACGCATTACTACTCTTTCTTAGTTTGGAAAGTGTACTTGTCGGGGAAGGCGAATCCATGACCAGTTTTCTTGTTGTGCCTATTCTTCCCTCTTTTCCCCTGTAGTGATTATGACTTTGGTCCTGTAGAGTACTTAATTTTTATCGTATTCGCTTCTGTATTCCATTATAGTAACATCCTTTTTCCCTTTTTGTATCTGCAGCATATAGGTGAATTTAATTATGCTAGATTAGCAGACTTTGGAGCTGCTATATCTGGGGCCAACAAATTACAATGCTTGGCGGTGCTTGAGGAGCTAGATGTATGTATGCTTTATCGTATTTATTCCTGAATGGTTTTGTGATCTTTCATTGATTTATTTGTCTGCAATATGTTGCCGTACCAGGTATATAAACGTTTGAAACTTACCCTGGAGCTTGTGAAGAAAGAACTGGAAATTAGCAAAATCCAGGTATACGTACTCTAGTTAGCGTGAATGACAATGCAAAGTCAGTCACTTGTGTTGAAAATTGGAACTTCATCCTATTATCTGTTCAATTAGGAGTCAAATGATTCATTGTAAGGGCTTAGAGAGATCGCTGATATTGATGTTGCTAGTTGGGTCCTTCAAGCATACCCAAAATCCCTTATCAGCAAAAAATAGTAAATTGAAGTAAATATAATGACTTCTTTCATTTGCTTGACACATTCATAGGAATCGATTGCAAAGGCAATAGAGGAAAAGATAAGTGGTGAGCAGCGACGTTATTTGTTGAATGAGCAGCTAAAGGCTATAAAAAAGGTAACTTCATCTTAAACCTGTTTATCTTCTTATAACCAGGCTCCTTACTGTTCTAATGAAGGATACCTGCGTTGAGGGCCTGAGGCAATCAGCAGCATGTGAGCCTGGTTTAGTTGTGTCTTGCTTTTTCTTTTTTTGGTTTCCTTCTTCTTTGTGGTTTTTGGTACTGAATTTACATCCCTGTTTCAGGAACTTGGTCTGGAGACAGATGACAAAACAGCACTTTCAGGTTGGTACTATCTCAAATTACGTACTGAAGGAGGATCGTTTTTACTAGGTCCAAAATATATTGGTTCTAGTTATACCATCAAGTTGAACTTGTGTTGTACTCACATTTTCGTGCCATGAAATGGATTTTAGCAAGCCCAAATTTATTGCATATGACAGGGTTGACGTTTCAAATGTTTTTGGTATTGCTTTTGGGTAATTAGTTTGCAAGAATTTGAGGAAGTCTAACCACGTACAAACCTCTTTGTTTTTTTTTTTTTGGGTGAGATTAACTGAGATTCACTCGAAAGGAAAAACATATGCAAAAGGACCTTTATGGTTAATGTTTGGGCAATTCTATGCTTGAAATCGAGACTGTATGAGGATCGCCTTATTAATTAAGAACCATGCTGGTCCCATGGACTGCTCTGATCTTGAAGATATTTTTCAATAACTGACTCCTCATGTAAAAACTTCCAATCCTGTACTGGCTAGAGATGCTGTAGGTTGCACTTGTTCTTTAAGTATACTGGAATCAGGTCTTATTTGAAGCCTTCTTGTTTGGAGTTGGGTAGGAGGAAGACTTTGTCCTTTACCCCCTTTGTTTCCAGAAGATTTGCAGTCTATCATTTGTTTCTGTTCGCTTGCTGCAGCAAAATTTCGTGAGAGAATTGACCCCAACAAGGATAAAATCCCAGCTCACGTTTTGCAAGTTATTGAAGAAGAGCTTACAAAATTGCAGCTACTAGAGGCTAGTTCAAGTGAATTTAATGTGACTCGGAATTATCTGGATTGGTTGACTGCACTGCCATGGGGAAATTACAGGTCTGTGAATTTGTCCACATATTTTGGATTGATTAAAATGATTTTGCTAATGTGCTTTTTAACTAGGTTGTCCTGTTTATGAATATTATGTAATGCAAATTATTGTGGTAGGGGATTGCGAGCCAATCTACATATCAGGAATGTGGTTTCCCAATTAGAACCATAGATTTCCCATGGTTGGCTTTCAATAGATTGACAAACTCACTTTCTTCAGTGTCTTATGTTTTAAGCTATACCTGTTTCCTATTGGCTTTTTCAACAAGGACAGATATTATATTGGATGGGATTCCATTCTTTAATGCTTGTCTATTTTCATGTGGATTCTACTGGTACTTGTATCTGGTGGCTCATGTATTATTTTCCTACTGTGTGATAAGAAAATTTACTGATGGTTTGACAAAGAATATTTTAATCTGTTGGTTTATGTTTTGGCTGCCAGATTGGCCATGTACTGATTACTTTTGGATTTGTTGATTCTTTTCACACATTTGTGTAATTTTCATATTCAAACAGTGATGAGAACTTTGATGTACTTCGAGCGCAAAAAATTCTTGATGAAGACCATTATGGATTGACTGATGTCAAGGAAAGGATATTGGAGTTCATTGCTGTTGGAAAACTTAGAGGAACCTCCCAAGGTGAATAAAACTTGGTTGTTCCTTTATTTGACTTGTACATGCACAGATATTGAGTTGAAATTACATTGTTGATCAATTATTGCATGGTATATATTGATGTGAATGCGCTCACTGGCCCATTACATGGTGGAAATATCTCTCTTTGTTGGAAGTACCTGTGTTTATTAGATAGGGGATCCGACGTTAAGTTCTCTGTTATCTCAGAGGTTTGCAAATATCTGTCTTCGTTGGAAGTACGTGTGTTTATTATATAGGGGATCCACTGTTAAGTGCTCTGTGATCACAGACGTTATACCGACGAAAACTACACTTTCTACGAGGGCTGCAATGTAGCTGCTCTTTGGTTCTTTTGGTTCTCATTTTCGTTATTTGTGGGTAGGATTAGAGAGTTTGGAGGTGTGAGCTGGTCTTTGACAATTTATTTGGTTTTCCGATCATGCATTATTAGACTAGCTGCCATTCTATTTGACTTTCGCTGACCGTCAATTATTATACTAATCAAATGCCAGCTCTAAGCGCTTTACATGGGTAAAAAAAGCTGGAAATTGCATGTTGAGTGTTAATTCAAATTATCTTTATAAGTGGTATCAGTCCGCTACTAATTTGGAGAAGATTCTAGATGATATACAAGTGGAAGCATTAATAATTCATACATGCAACTTTGTGTCTCTGCTGCGTGCATGCCTTATGCCTTGGACCTTTTCTTCAAGTGTAAACTTTGGCATGTCTACCGCGTTCATTGTGAAAACTTTTGAACGATTGGACTTGTCAAACATAAATAGACAATCTGCTATGATTTTGTATGTTCATGCTTTCATCTTGGCCTTGGATATGTATGCTTTACGTGGCACTCCTATTTGTCTGGTGACTTCGCTCTAGTTTTACTTCTGTTTTCGTGGGTTTAAATGGCTGGGGGGCACCATTCCTGATATCTGGTTCTAAACCCAGGTAAAATAATTTGTCTATCTGGTCCACCTGGAGTGGGTAAAACTAGTATAGGTCGTTCTATTGCACGTGCATTGGATAGAAAGTTCTTCCGCTTTTCTGTTGGAGGATTAGCTGATGTTGCTGAAATCAAGGTAATTTCTCTTTATCTGAAGCATCAGCATCTCTAATAACAGGACTAGTGCAAAGGCACACCTAAATATACTTCCTGAGTTGGATTTCAGGGGCATCGTCGAACATATATTGGGGCAATGCCGGGGAAGATGGTGCAGTGTCTCAAGAATGTTGGAACAGCCAATCCTCTTGTCCTTATTGATGAGATTGACAAGGTAAGGGCAATGACTTCTCAGGGCACTATACATTCCTAGTAGAGAGCTTAACTTAGATCTTATAACCTCCCTCTCTAACTGTTGGTCGACATCCAAGGCACCTTCTTGACCTTCCAGTCTTCATTGTAAAGAATCTTAGGAAATCAATTCTGGGATCAATTTTCAGCTTTGGTACCATTTTGTGGTTCCGGAATGAGGCGCAAGATGGATATTGCAAATATTGCAGTAGATGACCTTCAGATTGTTGAATGAGTTTGTGTTTTATTGCAGTTGGGAAGAGGACATGCTGGAGATCCAGCTAGTGCTTTGTTAGAACTTCTTGACCCGGAGCAGAATGCTAATTTTCTGGACCACTATCTTGATGTCCCAATCGACCTTTCAAAGGTTAGTTCTCATGCTGCTAAAAGTACTAGTTTGCTGTCTACCTTCTGAGTTATGTCAGACTGAAGGTGTTTATGAACTAGGCATCATGGTATGGCAACTTCATTCCATTTGACTTGGCTGCTTTCAGACTCTGTATAACTAGCTTTCGATGATATCTTAATAATTTGGCTCCTGCTTGATGAGTATGCGAGGAGTACCAGAACTTCTTACCTATTGTTTACAAAAAAGGTAGCCAAGACATGCTTTTTATTTATGTATGCATTGTTTAGTTGGAGCATGCATTATTTTGTGTTTATTTTTTAGACATTGGATTTTAGCTTTTCTGACTTTTTCATGCTTGTGTTGTTCACAGGTGATAATAGCTACTATGTTTTTGTGTATTCATTTATTTGAGCTCCCTTATGGTTCATTATTATTTGTGCATAACAGGTGTTGTTTGTTTGTACTGCCAATGTGGTGGAAATGATACCAACCTCTCTTGGACCGGATGGAGGTCATAGCAATTGCTGGATACATTACAGATGAGAAGGTGCATATTGCCAGAGATTATTTGGAGAAGTCTACTCGGGAAGCATGCGGCATCAAGCCTGAGCAGGTTGGTCTCTGCATGGGTAATCATGCATTGGAATGGAGAAAATATGTATTACAGTACGAACATGCTTCAAATCAAGGTCATAAGGTTTTATAAAATTTGTTTTCTGAATGATTGTACTTGAGTTGGGAGATTAAAGTTGCCTCTCTTTGTATGATAAATGATTCTAGATAGCTTTTCGCTAAGGGCTATCTTGAGCTTACCGAGCATTAATGGTCAAGGTGTCTAGGTATCTTGAACAATGAATTAAGGTGTTGTATGTGTTGTGAATGATTGGAGAGCCTATTCTCTTCCAGGTTGAAGTGACTGATGCGGCTCTTCTTGCTCTAATAGAAAACTACTGTAGAGAAGCAGGGGTTCGGAATCTGCAGAAGCAAATAGAGAAGATCTACCGGAAGGTGTGTTCTGTATTTGTTTGACAATATGATCTTCCTAAACTATTATCAGATAGCTGTCCTCACTCATAGATTAAGCAGAAAGCTGGACGGTTGTTTTATAGCGGTCATGTTACTCAATATGTTGCTGAGTACGATGTTTTTGTTTATTGGGCAATTGACTTCACTATAATAGTTCTGTGACCACAATAACTTAATCTGGCAGATTGCTTTGCAACTTGTACGGCGAGGAGAGCTCGCGGAACCTGTCCAGGCTGCAGCACACGTAGTGGAACCCAGTGAAGCAAATGTAGAATATGTTGATGAATCAGGGAAACAGGAAATTGAGAATAATGCTCATGCTGGAGCCCAGTCAGATGAAAGAAGTGGTCATGAACAAGCTCTGGGTATTTCTAATGAAGCGGATGTTGTTGCTGACCATGTTCACCAGCCAGCTGATCAACTTACAGAAAAAAGGGTACCTAATATGCTCTATTATACGTATAATAAATTAATCTGTTGATCAGAAAGTTGTTTTTGCGGTGTTTCTCAAACCAGAACCAACTAAATTTTGAACAAAATGAAACTTAACACGTGAAAAATAGATCTCAGCAAAATGAAATGTTTCAGTATGATTTGTTTTAGCTTCTGTTCAGATTGTGCTGTCCAGAGGTACAAATGCTGTTGTCCAGTTTGAAAGGCTTAACATATAAGTGTGGGCTCTAGCTTTTGCTCACTGCAGTAATCAGTAATAGTACGGTTGGTAGCTGTAGAACAGAATTATGTAAAATAGACAAATGAAGCACAAAAATAGATTAGAAATTATTTTAAGCCAATAAGGAAAAGTCAAACCAAAAGCAAAGTAAATTCATCGGTTTCAACCCTGTATTCATAATGCACATGTATACTTTGTTAAATGATCCTTGACAGGGTCACACTGATGCTGAGGAAAACCAAGGAAGTGAAGCAATAGAGAATTCAGAAAAGATTCGGGTGGATACATCAAATTTATCAGATTTTGTTGGCAAACCTGTTTTCCATGCGGAACGGATCTATGACCAGACACAGTAGGAGTTGTAATGGGTCTTGCATGGACTGCAATGGGTGGCTCCACCTTATATATAGAAACTACTCAGGTCGAGCAGGGTGAGGGAAAAGGGCCCTCCATGTCACTGGACAGCTTGGGGATGTCATGAAAGAGAGTGCCCAGATTGCTCACACTGTTGCGAGGGCTATTTTGCTCGATAAAGAACCGGACAACCCCTTCTTTGCCAATTCCAAGCTTCATCTCCATGTCCCTGCCGGGGCTACCCCAAAAGATGGGCCTAGTGCTGGTTGTACAATGATCACGTCCATGCTGTCGCTTGCCATGAAGAAGCCTGTCAAGAAGGACCTTGCGATGACCGGTGAAGTAACGCTCACAGGGAGGATTCTTCCTATTGGCGGGGTATGTTCTGTATAAGTGTCAGTGTTGTTTTTATCTTTGGAACGCTATTGTCAAATATTTTTCATTACTTGGTACTTGGATATATTGAATTCACAGGTCTTCATTGTGGTTTATCAGGTAAAAGAAAAAAACTATAGCAGCTCGGAGGAGCGACATCAAAACCATAATATTCCCTTCAGCAAACAGGAGGGATTATGATGAGCTTGCATCCAATGTGAAAGAAGGCCTTGATGTGCATTTTGTCGATGACTATAGTCGGATATTCAACCTGGCTTTCAGTGAAGAAGAAGCTGCAGAAAAGTGATCAGTCTATTTACATTGCTTTGCCCTAATTTTTTCACGTTGCGGAAGTTGCAGGAATCAAACTCAATTTTGTACAATGTCTTTAATAGTCAACCCAAATGTGGGAAGGAACGTGGGACTCAATTTTTTATTACTAGAATGGTAGGCACCTTTTGTTTTTGCCGTTTACATTCTTCACACATCTTATAGCAATAAGAACAGCTTAATTCTTTGAGGTGATAACATTTTATGCCATTGAGGTCCAAGGACCAACTGATTTGCTGTGATCTTCTTTTTTGTTACTTTTCGATGTCACTGCGAAATGTCAATCTTTGCAGCCGTTGTAGTGATTGTGTTACGTCCTTGCATTATGCAGAGAATAAGGGCCTGTTTGGTTTAGTTTTGGGCAAATGCCTTCGGAAAAATGCAAATACCTTTGAGTTAAAAGAGTTTGGTGAAATGCAAATACTGTTTGGTGAAATGTAATTTTGATGTAAATGCCGTTTTGTACGAAATACCATTTGTAAATGATTGGATTTTTTTAAATTATTTTAATTATTTGGAATAATTTTTTTTGATTTTTGAATTTTTAATTACTTTCTTTAATTATTATTTATCATTATTTCGATTTTGTAATTATTTAATTATTTCATTTTATTACTTCATTTAATTATTTTATTTTTAAAATTTATTTTATTTTTTAATTACTTTCTTTAAAAGAAAATGAAAACAGAAAATAAAAAGGTTAAAAATAAAAAATTGTAGTTGCATTTCAAAATATAACTTTTCAAGTATCATTGGAGTTACTTGGGTTAAAGGCTTTAGAGCCTTTGGAATGCAATTGCATTTTCTCAAGGTTAAACAGAAATGAATCAAACGTTATTTGCATTCAGACAACGGACTTTAGAACCCGAAGTTTTTGCAATACCGAGCTAAATAAAATAGGCCCTAAGTTGAATTTGGTTATTAGTTACGTCATGCCTGTTTTGGCTTTGTTTTAAGCAGGAAGTTATTAATGGCAAAGACTATTTTGCAGTTTTGAAGGTTTCCAGAACAGGGTTGATCGACCATTTTGAGTGTCGCATGCTCTGTGAAATCTCCATCGCATCGGATCGCATGCTCCGGAAATAACTGGCGCAGCGCCGCGATGGAGTTTTCAATGGACGGCCCGTGCATTAGGTGTTGTGGAGACGCCCCTGCTAACAACATCCTATTACTTTTCCCAAGAGTCTAGCTTTACCTGAAGAGTTTTGATTGAATAGACCTATCAAACGAGTGAATTGGGTGAGGTTTGGGTTGAGTCATAAATAGTCCGATCGAAATTGACACGTTTAACTCATTTATGCATAGTGCAAATTTCTTGACCCATGTCCAACCCGACCCACATTACTAAAACACTTTCTAAATTTAATCCAATTAAGAGAACTTATTCCTTGTACACTTAAAAAAAATTTGAACTTTATTTTTATTTCTTTTAAACAATTGATTTTTATTTTTGATTTTTTTTTTCTTTATTTTCTTCCAAGACCGAAGAGCGGCTGACCCTTGCTGGTCACAGGCGAGGCCTGCCCGACCCTCACGCGCACAGGCGACAAAAATGTGTGTATTTTGATTTTCTGTATTTCGGTATGCCGACTGGGGCCTCTCGAACTCGGCTCAGAAGCGAGGCACTCGAACTAGGAAGCCATGGTGTACCTCGATCGCTTGTAAGCAGTTGACGAGCACCTCGCGAAATTCTCCGACGAAGCCCGCACCGCCCTCTACCCCGAAGGGCTTTGCAACGATCGCAAGAACGAGCAGAATGATTATGAACTTGCAGAAACTCATCTATCCTTTTCCTTTTTTCAAATGCGAAACGAAATATTTTAATTGGTGCTTCGTACTTTCGGCTCTGTAGACTTTGGTTTGGTTTGTTGGACAGCAAGCTCGGGACGTTGGTGTGATATTCATACAGGGAATAAGAGAAATGTGAAAACGAGCTTGTGGAATTGCATGTTGACTCGTGATGATGGATTGAGTCAGGTGTTGGAATTTTATTTTAACTTTTATTATTTTATTTTATTTTATAAAATTCTTATTGGGCTATAATCAATTATTTTGTATTCGAGACAATGCATGATAGCCCGTTAATATTTGGGTGATCGTTTATTGGGTTTTTGCGCATCTCGTTTTCATTATTAATGTGGGTTGGACGGTAAGGTATAGGCTTAAGTGTTGACGTGAGCCCGTGATGGAAGGGCCCGTCACTGTTATATTATTAGGGCTAGGTCCCCCTTTCCCACTTACGTAATAACATAACGACAGTTCCATCGGCCGTCGCGTGAGGGAGGGAGAGGAAGACCTAGGGCACAGTTTTGTCGGTTTTTCACAGATCTTGCTTCCACGTCACATCGTATTGTAGATCTCAACGTTCGTGTGCAAATTCGAGATCATGGCGCAAACAGGTACGTGTTATACACCAATGGCACTGACGGTGATAATTTGTAATTATATTTTATCATTTTCGCGAGTATTTTACTTATTTTTTCCTCTCTCTTTTTCGTTTTTCTACTTATTTCCTTTGTTCCTTTTCTTTTTCCTCTGCCCATCAGCCAGGCCTCGACCTTTACTGGCGTCAGGCAAAGTGTCACGGGCGGTTGCGAATGGTCGGCTCGTGCGGCGACCTGGGCGTCCTAGGATCGATGGAGAACCCAAGCTAAGCCTGTTTTGACCCGGATTCGCGTAGAGAGAGAGTTCTAGAGAGAGAGACACTCTGGAGAGGGCCTTTTGTTTTTTCTTTGTCGGTTCTTTTTGTCTTATTCAAATGAGAAGGAGGACGCCTCTTTATATAGTAGAGGCCTCAGATTACAATCGTTAGATCTTTCTTTGATCCAGATGGCTCAGATCTAGTCCACCGACTTCCTAACCACCGTCATAAGTACAGAACATTCCAGAAAACATCGAGTATTTACAAGATTACCCTTCTTTAGAGTATTCCGGAACTCTGATAGAAAACCCTAGAAAAACCCTAGGGACCCAAACAAACAAGTCTTGGGGATCTTCTCGGCCTAATGATCGACCGGTTGGGGCAGAAGACCTCGGCCGGTGTCACAAGACTAATGGTCGGAGAGATAAAAAAGGAAGATAAAAGGGGAAAATGAAAAGGCAAAACAAAAAAGGAAAAAATTAAATATAGGTAAAAAAAATTCGAGAAATATTAAAATGTTATTACAAATTATTCACGTCAATACCATTGGTGCCACGTTAAGACTGCGAAGGTCCGCACGTTAGCGACTCCGGTCAATAAGATAATTAGTAAAATGTGAAAACGTTGAGGACTAAATAGACAAAAGTACAAAGGTTTATGACTTTTTTTTTTGACAATTTCCCTCTTTGACTAAGTATTTCTATTTTAGACGTCATTAGGCCTTATTGTGCTTTTGATATCGCCCCTCTTGCGAAATCTAATAAGACGACGCCGAGGAAGCCTAAAAAATTCCAATTTCGATATGTTGGGTCCTTGGGTAATAATTAAGATCTGATGCATATAAACAAAGTAATCCATAAAGGGGTAAAAGAGACGTGTTTGGAGTCAAATTCGAGACATTTGCATAACTCGAAACTAAGTGGGTAAATTTCTTTTAAGCTCCCTAGGGTAAATAAGTCCCCAGTTGGACTTCTAGCGCAAAAAAAAAAAAAAAAAAGGTCCCGAGTCGGATTCTTCTGACTGGTTTTCAATGGAAAAGTGTCGAGTCATGTCGGTTCGAAGCGATAGACATGTCTCGTCTTACATTCGGCGATGTTTAACGGTGAGTATGGGCCGCGCTCGAATCGCGTTCCTGTGCCGCGCTCGAATTGCAACTGCTTTTCGGCAACGGATTCGATGGAGAATTCCAAAATGCGTCCACTGGACGTCGCGATCGGCAATAATCGAAATTGGCCGAAGTGAATCGATCGGAGTGGAGCAAAAGGGCTTGAGCTTTGGTTGGACGCGGAAGAATCAAGGCGGGGAGCGTGTCGACCACACGAACCCACGTGCCGTGCTGAATTCCCTTATCGGGACGGTCTCCCTCCTGTTCACAGGTCCATGCAAGATTGGTCAACCATCCGCCCCCATCCTCCTCACCACACAATAGGGAAGAAGATCACGGTCGCTTAGCATCCATTATAATTGGAATGTGTCCTTCTGCTTTCTTTCCCTTTCTTCATTGAATGTCGCGTTGCTCGTTTGATGGGACGAGCGGCTGTTGTTAGGATTAGATACGCAAACACGACGAAATAGAGAATAAATGCGATAAAGAGAAACCGATACACAAGATTTATCCCAGTTCACTATTAAACTAGGGCTATATCCAATAAAGAATTCCACTATAGTCAGCTTATCTCTTCTCTCTATTGCAACTCTTATTTAAGAGCCTAAATCCAAACCGTCAATAAAATACGGAATCAGACTACAAAAGCCCTTTGAAGGCTCGGGAGAGCATGAACCGCACCCCAACAGTTGTGAGGCCAGCTCCATAGCTTGGATGGTAGGGCCAATGCAAAATTACGCCTCGGGAGCGTAGGTTACATGATTCGATCATTGTGAAGAGATACACGCGGGCTTGCGCGCTAGACGAGAGTGCTCTGCTAGGGCGGGTAGCATGTGGATTGAAAGACCGATTGAAGCCCTTCCCTTTCGAGACGAGATTGAAAAAAAAAAAAAAGCAATAGAAGTCGGGGAGTCAAAATTAGCAATCATCTATCATATAAAATTTATTGATAGAGAGGGTACTCAATTTGCTTAATTAGGACATCATACTATTGTATTGCCCAGCCGAGTGTGAACTGAGTATGATGCTGTTCACTATATAGATTATTCCTTTTTTCCAGCTGAAGAATCTCAATGTGTTTTCATTCATCTGAATTATCTTTATGGAGAGATAAGGAGAGCAGTGTGAAAAGACCACACAGAGAGAATCTACATATCACCACCCCTCGTGCACATCTCATGGAAACATCAGACAAGGACATGTTTGAAGTTGTCATTTCATCACCTTTGTAAGGAGCCCTTTGTAAACTTATTGCGAAAATAAGCGATCGAACGATAAAATAAACAGGATAAGAAAAAATAAGTCGGATATCGAATTTACGTGGTTCGATTGCTGTGACTCACTCCACGGGAAAATAAAAAAAGGTGCATCATTACGTAAGTGTCCTTTTACGTGCTCATGAAAAGAAATAGAGAGATAATATATGTGAAATAAATGACATGATTTGTTTTATTAATCAAATGCACAATAAATTGACGGGGCCATCCTCATAATCTTTCCTAATCCCTCCTAATTTTTTTTCCCCTCCATCCAAATTCGGCTGGGCTTTTTAGGGCCCTTTCCCTTCCCCTAATCCCTCTTTTCACAAACATAGCGTTAATCATGAGATTAGACAGCACCCGCGTTTTGGTATCTTGACTTTCCATATCTGTCGACCTCAAACTCAAAAAATCTCCATGGGAAATGCCATATATGTCAGAAGATGAACAATAACCTTATCTAGCCAAATAATAAGCAAAATGGTAGTTCAAATGAACAGTAAGTATCGAGTCTGGTTCGACCCGAGAACTGGACCAGCTTGGACCAAAGGGCTGATTCTGAGGAACTGTTGGCTCCCGATTGCACGAACCTAGAATCGGCTTAGGATCGGCTCTATTCCCGGTTCCAATGCTAGAATCACCAATTCTACGTGAGAATCGGTTCAACCAATCTAGTTCTCAGGGTTGAACTAGGTGTAAGATTAGCTAGTGCCCTGAGAACATTCATTAACAACACCTTTAAAGGAAACTATCCGTTGGGTTCAAATCCAAGACCATCTTATCTAAGTCATTGATTATCCCATCCTATTATTACTATGGGATTCGATTACACCAAACGGTCCGATTCTAACATCCCATTGCTATGAAAAGGAACTAAAAGATATGATCAATGGACTAATAATCCTTCTAATTTTACTGGGCTCTTTGGCCCAGCCAAGCCTAACTTCAAGCCTGAGAGACATTGCTCAGGTTCGAAAGAAAGTGACCTAGCCCAATCTGTCCAGGAGATGTATTTGAAATTTGGGTTGGTCCGAGCGCCCCTAGAGGCCTGGATGAATGACTTTCCCCAAAGCCCAGAACTGAGCCTGTCTGTGCGCCTTATTTATGATTAGGTCTACTCACGATGCATTTAATTACAGATCAATACAATAGTGCCAAATCGAGCGATGAAACTTATCGAGGCAGACACACAAAGAAATAAATGGTCCCATTTTTACCTCAACAACTTTTTTAAATGTTTACTTGTTATATTTATCATAAACCGTGTATAAAGAAAGGCTCATGCCATGTGACACGTTGGAAACCGTAACAAAAGCTTGATATCTTATTTGTGGAGCAGGAGTGATTGATTCTAGAGTAAGTCAGTGCATATTCTATGGAACTAGGTACCAACGTTGTCCACCCTAGAATTGGACTAGACCCAACCGGCCAAAAATTGGCCGGGTTTACTATTATTATTATTATTATTATTATTATTATTATTATTATTAAACAAATATTTTGTTTTCTTTCTCAAAAGTTACTAAATATATTGAAAATTACTTTAGTGTAGGATGAAATTAATAATGACAGGGAAGTTACTAGTAAAAGCAAAGATTAATCCCACAAAAAATAAGTAATTTTTGCCCTTGCCGATTAAAAAAATAAAAACAATAATTTACTTTAGGCCAGTTCCTCAAGAACCAAGAACCAAATCGGTTCTTACGAAATCACCTAAAATTGGCTAGTTCGGTATAGGTCTCCAGTTGGATCATGATCTATGCGCACCCCTATTGGAGAGATCATCAAGAGGGAGTGCAAGCCTAAATCCAAAAATCAACGTACTTAGTTGGACTAGCTTTCATTTGAAAGCTTAAATCAATAAATTAGGGATCAATTATGATAAATTAACTACTCTACACCATACAAATTGTCGAATGTGAGACTTTGTTTAAACACGACTCACAAGTTTATCTCAACATGACAAATTTATGAAGTAGAAAAATGCTTTCTGACTTGATCACGTGAAAGACTTTACCCTCCTTTATACTCCCAAAAATGGCGCAGATTCCTTTGTGTTAAAAATGAACGGCAAAAATAAAATTTGAGTAGTTTTAGAAAATTGCTTTGAACATTTGCAGAATAAGGAAGATTAATCCATGAAGGATTTATTCGGAAACACAATTACAATGCTACTTAATTAGAATAACGAATGTTCTTATTATTTGGTATGATAAGGTTATTGTCCGTCTTAATGAAAAATAAGAATTAATGTACTAAAAATTCTAATTCGTCTCGTGATTGAGCCTTAAAACTTTAAAAAGTAAAATCAAGTCCCATGCAATTAAGTCATTCGGGTTTAATTTTATCAGTTTTTCAACGAAAAATGCTAATTTAATATATTTTTATTGTTTTGTCTTTATTGCATGGTGATACTTTAGCTAAAGAATGAAGTGTCAGACTAAAATGACGTCGTTTTGGTGAAAATCTTAGTTTTCACTCAAATATTACTTAAATTAGATTGAAGAAATAAAAGGCTAAAATTTTTTAAAAAATCAAAGAAGAAGAAGGAGGAGGAACCACAGGACCCTCGTGTGTGGCCACGAAAGGCTTGGATATGGCGACGTCGGGGCTTTGGTGATGGCCTACGACCCTTGCTTGTGGTCAGCAATGGCGGTGTGGTGGCGGCAACCCATTGAAGGCCTTCGTGGCCACACTCGACGGCCTTATGGCTCATCTTTAAAAAATTAACCTTTCCATTTTTTTTTCAGGCAATTTCCTTTGCTTGCATACAAAAAATCTCATGATTCAATTTCTTCAAGCCCTTTATCTTCTCCTCTCTTGTAATTATTTAAATCTCTCTTTTTTCCCCCTTAATCACACCATTCAAACAGCATGTAAGAGGAGCGGGCAACTCCGACCGGGAGTGCCTCTGTCATGGGGCTTCGTGAGAACGAGTACCAGACTGCCGCACGAGCGACGTCCATGTGTCTTTTTGTTGGTCGCCGCCATTACTAGAAACCTCTCTTTCAAGTTTTCTTGCCCGAAAAGAAAAAAACCAAACCCCACTCCGAAAATCAACGTGAAATTTCCAGAAAAACCCTTTCAAAATGACTAGATTGCCCCCCCCCCCTCCCCAACCCCAAACGGCGCCATGCCTTCAGGATCGCGTGCTAGCGACGCTAGACAATCGATTCGCACGTGTCACGAAATAAAACACAATATATACCGCGAAAACTCGAATGTAACGTGATACGATACATTACGTATATATGTTTATCTTAATTGACGCGAATCGACCCGTTTCCATCCGGATCAAAATTATTTGACACGTAGAATGGTAATTAAGATGTTGTAGATCAACACAAACAGACACGAATTACATGTATGATCACGAGACGCCGACACGGATTGCCAGCCCTTTTTCTCTTGGTGCTCTCGTCACAAACAATTTGTGAGGATCGGGGTTGGTTGGCCAACGGCTAACCTAAAGACACTGAAAAAAAATGAAGTGTTGCCCGAATATGCGGAAATCTCGTTGCTGAAGAAATCTTTATCGTATGTCCCCACGTGCAGGAAGCATTTGGTTGAGCTGACAAGCATTGGCAAGGGATCTTCAGAAGGTTTTGTGTGTGGGATTTGGTGGATTCTGGTTCCTTATGCTACTCCTCTCTCCATAAGATTGCCATTAACATAAAACCAAGATAAATATTAAGAGACTATTTTTTAAATAACATATGCACAAAGACAAGGCTGTCAGTTCATAGCCCAATTGAATGTAATGTAAATTTGTTCAAAAAAAAAAAAAAACACATCTCCCCTTCTTGTGTACAATACGACATCCATTCATATCAAAAGATCATAATGGTGTCAAGTAATTTTTGTGCGAATAAACCCTTTTAAGGCCGCGATACTTCACATTTGCATGGTCGAAAGTAAATTCGATAATTAGATAAACTCGACTCTTAAACAAGAAATTTTAGGATTGAAGTGCATGATGCGCAAATGATTAGATTAGTAAATTCAAAACTCAATCGAGGAGATTCCAATATTTTTGTTATTTGAGGAAAAGACAGCAAGAAGACAGTTCCAGCCGGCAAAGATTTTTTTGCGAAACATCGCTCAGTTGAAGTTCAGTTTTGCCTTTGCAAAACTCTCGGCAAAACTTAAACCAAAGTCGGGGGCATTTTCGTCATCGGAAAACCCTGTCTGCCACTCTCTCTCTCTCTCTCTCTAAAAACAAGGGTTTATGAAGGGCTTAACTGCACCCCCAAAAGCCCTCTTCTTTCTCCGCAGAACGGCTCCAATGGCGTCCCCTCACGCCTAAAACTAGGGCTCACAACCCCAAGATCCAATTTAGCTCTGCCAGAACCTTCCCTCATCCTTCGCCAATGTTGAAACTCTTGTCTTCTTCAGCATGCCTCCAGACGCGAGCCCGGCACACCGCGATTTGTTCTCTCTCGCCGAGCTGCCCCGGAGTTGGGACCGAGTCGAGCAGCAGCCCAGTGCTCAGGGCGTTGAGTTCGTTGAGAGGGTTGGGTGGGAGAAGCCCTAATTTGGGGCAAAGAGCGTTCTTTTGCTCGGACTCGACCGGGGACGATGGCTCCGAGGCTGCGACGCAGGCCGAAGGCAAAGCCGCCAATTCCGAGACGGATGCCGCTGAGAAGTCCGTGTCCGCCATCATTCCCACCAATCCGAGACTTGATGATTATCTGACGGTGGGGCGTTCTGCGCGTATTATGTGGTGAATTGATGCGTCCTTCGGTTTCTGAACTTTTGAAATTCCACATTTGTTTCGAGTTCTGTGTTGTTCGAATGTGAGTAAGTTAGACCAATGTGGGTGCTAAAGACCTTGACTTGGGAAATAATGACGTTTCTTCTGAAAGTTAAGAAAATGTAATTGGGAAGCAGTTGCATCTTGCTTTTCATGAAGTTAAAAGTTTTGTATTTTGAAGTTGATTCGAGAAAAGCTTGGTTTCAGCTTTCATTTGCTGGTAGCAAGAGAGATTTGGTTGATTTCACGGAGAATGAGAGGAGAGATATTTGCCAATTTACCAATTATGTTATAGAGAGTGCTGTTTTTGTCCTGGCAAGTCCTGTTGGTGGAATGTATTTCCTGTTGACAGTGGGGATTCAGAAGTTGATTTGCTATTCATGGTGGCAAGTCATGTGTTAAGGAAGCTCAACCTTTTTTTTCCTGCGATTTGCTTAAGTGCTTGTGTGGATAGATTGGCATTAGAGGTCCCATCATAGCTGTGATATCATGTGGTTTTGATGTTTGTCTAATTTGGACTTCCTTCAAAGGAAATCTTCTCCATATAGTTTTCATCTTGCTGTTTAGAGTAACTATTGTGCCGTTGGTTTGATTTTTCTTTTGAGTCAGTTACAGACATGCGCTGGAATTCTAAGTAGATTATTAAATGACTCTGAATTGCTGCTGTAAAAATGAATGTGTGATCAACTCACCTCATCAGGTATTATGATTTTTCTTTGTGTTGCAGGTTTTGCATACCATTGCCTCATCGGCCATTATTTCCTGGATTTACATGCCGATATATGTAAAGGTAGAGCAGACTAAAGTGCCTCATCATCTCTTTTTCATTTTGCAGAGTACATCGGTGTAATACTTGGTAGCAGGTGTTTCAATACATATCTTACAAGTTATACTTGCTTAGATTGGTGCTACATGTCAATGACAACCATTGGAGCTATGACATTAGGTCACTCTAGTGCATCGAAAGAACTGAGGTAATCTAAAAACACCCCGCCTTCACTATAAGAATGCGATGAAAAGCATTGATTCCAAGCATTTTTTTTTTTCTTTTATATCTTTTTTCGGCGAAACACTGGTTATAATAGTCAGACATTTCAAAAGCATCAACATTCGGTAAAATTTTTTACATCCAAAAT